>PVKN010003537.1:0-36815 GCA_004027915.1 Capromys pilorides
GGAGCCGGGGCAGTGGGGCCATTGCTTCTTCCTCCCCATGAGACAATGTGTGAGCGTTCTTGCTCCCCGCAGCCTCCTCGGAATTCGATCTTCCATCTCCCTCCTCTTTTAGATGCTTCCCCCAGGCAATACACCTTCCAGGCGCTGTGCGTGGCTCGGCAACCGGGTCAGAATGCCCCCAAGTCGCGATCCCCACAGCCCTTGAATACTGAGCCGCGACGGCCGGGCCAGGGTGCACCCAGAGCCCGCAGCTGCGCCCCACCCACACCCGGACGCAAAGGAGACTGGAGGGGGAGGGGTACCCCGAGGAGAGCAGAGGGGCTGATTAGGGCCAAGGGACTACGAGCCCGAAGGGCGGGCCCTGAGCAAGCTCAGGCGTCTCCCACAGACGCAGCTTGGGAGCTGGGCCCAACCTGGCCCAGGCCTGGGAGCTGGAGGCTCGGGGGCAGGTAGAGCCCCCAAGAGTTCCATCCACGAAAGGCCGGGCCGGTGCAGGCTCGGACCCCGCGCAGGACCGCTCCCGCCAGGCTCCCCAGCTCAGCCCACGAGTCCAGCCCGAGGCCACCGCCGTGTCCCCTGGCCTGCAGCGCGGACGTGTTGGGGTGCCGGCGAGCTCCAGACTCGAGCTCCCCAGCCTCCGACGCCCGCGCGGACACACGCAGCCCCCCACTCGCGCGCGAGCTCCCGAGTAGGGCTTGCGGCCCGGGCCGAGGTCGGAGAGGGGCGCGGGGAGGCTCGCTTGTTCGGCCCGAGGACCCTGTGCGCTCCACGGCCCTCGCCGAACAGATCCTCGGTGTTGCACGATCTCCCCCATAACTTTTCCGTAAAGGAAGCGGAGCAGAGCCGGGTCTCCGAGGCAGCCTCGACCGGTTCGTCCAACTTCTCAGAGCGGACCCAACGGCCCACAACACCCCGAGCCACCCCCGGCGCGCGGGCCGCCACCTTCCGCCCGCAGTGCGCCCAGCGGACCGCCGCGGGGTTTGCGCTGAGCGGCGGCGGCTGCGGCGGCGCCTCGGGCGGGGTCGGGCGGGGGCCGCGGGGAGCGCAGGGCGCGTGGTGGGGCGCGCCGAGCGGCCGCGCACTGCCGGACGAACCCGCCAGACCACAGCCGGCCTGGGCTTTGCACCTTGACAAACCCCAGAACGGGAGCGGGTGAATTAGGGAAGGAGGGAACCGGGGGGAGTTTGCGCGGAGCCTCGCAGGTACGAGCGCTTTTCGCTGACATTGATGCAACTGCATTAGAGCTAATGGCAGCAGCCTGCTTCTCATTATTAATTGTCTTTGTGTTTGGATAAAGTATGTAATCTTCTTCTCAACCACACCATTAAAATAGGTTGCCTTTTCAATTAAGAGCCGTCGCGAGCACAGCAGTCAATTTTCCTAATGAAGATGCATTATATTTTCACTTTTTTTAAATAGTGGAAAATCCCAGGTTTTCATTAGACACGATTACAGAGAAATACAAGAGGGTTTCTCTAAAATTCATGCGGTATGTGGAGCATTAAACGTCAGCCTTTTAAATAAATTGAAATTTCTGCAGATAAAATCATAGGTATCAAACATGTTCAACCTCACTTCGTTCAGATTTTAAAAAGCAAACACAAAGGGTTCATTTTTTTTCAAATGCGCTAAACAGATACAACAATAAAAAGAAACACAAGGACTGTCTCAAATAGTTTTGTAAACTTTTTTGGGGGGGTCCCTTCTTGTTTAGAGATGCTCTGCAGATCTTTGAAGTGGTGAGTGTTGAAAATGTACTATAACATTTAGATATTTGACCAAATATCACAATTTGATATTTAGGAGAGAAGTGTCAGGACTATGCATCTACAATTAGTTTTTGTCTGTGTTCTTCCTCCTTTCATTTTTCCTTTTTAAAATACAAATTGAAATCAGTGACTCTCATAGAACTGTTTATAATTCTGTGCCATTATGATAAACAACTTTTTCACTGTTTAAAAACATTGCCAACTCTAAATGTGAAGTTTTAAAATTGGTTAAAAATTTTCATTCCTGGATGTAAAAGTAGAAAGTTGGAAGGCATGAACAAAAATGAAAAGTGCGTGCTGTTCAGTCTGTAATCTTGGGAATTGAGGCGCATGTCATAAAAGGGATCTGTCAAGATCTATGTTTTCTTTGTTGATAAAAAATTTAGTTTACTCTCTTTTGCATATGATATTCTGTTTTGAAAAAATAATTTCTCTTTTTCCCTTCTCCGGTCTATGTGCATCCTTTCATAGGACTCACAGTATAGAACAGTTCTTTAAAAAAAAAAAAAAATCAAGTTCTTCTAAGCAGGATAAAAAGTTCCTGACGAGAGACTTGTTCTTTGTAAGGCAGCATCAGTTGGTTGCTTGCAGATAGGATCTTTTCCGGGTTTTAGGTGTTGTGTCTTTTAAATATTGAACTTTTTTTTAATCAACCAGCCCCCTAAAATGATCTGCAAAGAGTGGGAAATTAGATTTTCGATTAAAACCTTATCCCATCTCGAAGGATTACTTTATATTGATTCTTAAATATGGCTACAATTGATGGGCTCTAATTAAAAATCCAAAGGAAAAGTCTGCCGTGCCCATATAAAAGAAGCTTTTCATATACGGGAAATAAAGCTTGTAAAAGGTTACAAATAAAAGATTAGAGATTTATCCAAACTAGTTTAAAGCTTCACTGTGGGTTTTCTTTTCTTCTTCTTTTTCTTTCTTACAAAACCATTCCTGGGTCTTCCCCCTCCCCCCCCAGTTGTAAATGAAGTTTGCAAACAGGCAAGATATTGGACTGTAATGGTTATTTTATGTCAGCTCTGTAAGCTCAAGGCTGCTGCCTGCAGTAGAATTGATTTCAAGGCAACTTCAGGACCAGGAGATGAAAATTATGTAAACTGACAGCTACCACTATTCATCACTCCTTCCACATTCCCATCCATACCCTACACACACACACACACACACACACACACACACACACCCCTCCATCTCTCACATTCACACCAGCCTCCTCTCCCTTACTCTAACTGCTCTGTGCACACCCTTGGCCCACACAACCGACCGACCGGAGCAGCAGCATAGCTCCCGGCTCACACTCAGCTATAAATGTCTCCCAGCCCCGCGTCTCGCACTTGTCACACAATCTTAATCCGTTTCATTCCGGAACAACATGGTCCTCTTTTCCTTTTTTTTTTTTTTTTTTGCATTTGGAGTTTGCCTCCTACTCTTTTATCAAGACAGCACAATCCTATCTTTGAAGTTGTTTTTTTCTCCTTTACTCTTTTTTTTTGAAGCGACTGCAAAGCAAGGAATGAGTGACCCAAGCTTAACTCGTAAAGGATCTGTTGCTTTGTATTTTCCTCCTAATTCTGCCTGAATTGCCAGTATTAGGTCCTCATTTAAAATTTAATCAAAATTAATCTTGATGAAGTTTGTAACAAAGTCATATCTAAAACTCTAATGGTTTCTTTATAATTATTGTGCCAGTTCTCAGGCAAAATGTGGTGCCCCACCATCCACCGAATTGCTGAAAAGATTGGAAATTAATCTTCATACTTCCGAAGTAAGTGTTCGGGGACTCTAACTGGCTCCTTTCCCCTTGAGAGGCTAGGTTCTCACAGAATATAGGTTTTGTTCTTCTTTTTTAATTAGCCTGGAAGAATCCCTGGATCTCTTACTTCTCCCCTCCCCCCCCTGAAACCCCCACCTCCCATAGTTAATAAACTTGGAGGAAAGTTTGGAATATTTTAAACCCGCCTGGCATGTGGTGCTATGAAAGTGAGTCTAGTTAGGGCTAAATATGAATCGAGATTTCAAAACCTAACTATTAGCCGTATGTTGGAAACTACATGCAAGCTTTGGAAAATAATTTGACTCCCTGTGTATCATAAGAATACATACTTATATCTCATATGCATAGCAAGATAACTAACTGTACACATGGCAGTGAAAAACAGTCCATTTGTTCATAAAAAGTATTGTAAAATGCAAAGCATGCTACTTTAAGTTGGATTTATAGAGAGAAAAAAAAAAGGAAAGACAGACACAGCGAAGGAAAACGAAGCACAGCAGAAAGAAATGCAATGAACAGATAGTACATCGGAAGTTGGAGAACTTACTGGAAATCAAGAGTGAGAAGTTTTCATCCCAGGAGCCTTTTTCTCCCACCAAGCCTCTAAGGTTTTCAAGGAAATAGCCCCGCGCCCCCACCCCAGCCTGTGGCTTTTGTCCTGACCTGGAGGAGGGTTTGTGGAAACTGTACCTGAGCCGGGCTGTCTGCAGTTTCCAAATTGACAAGAAGAGACTGGAAGACAAAGAGCATGTTCTTACAGGTGAAGAGCAATTTTGCAACTTTTCCAAGTGACACTCAGGAGAAAGCTTGCCTGCTACCAACTGCTGCAGAGTCTGGGCAGAATTCCTCTAGAAAGAAAGTCTTTCTCCCCCCCTCCCTGTCTGCATCTCTGACTCTAGCTCTCTTTCTTCTTTCTGTCTTGCTCCCTCTCTCACCCTCTCTCTCAGATCCAATCTTTTAAGAGCTTCAGCACATTGCTAAGCTAAAGAGAAATTCTCTTTGATAAAGCAGTGTTTCCAGCTTCTGGGTTTTAAAATCCAAATCTATATTCAAATCTGGCTGAAGGTGTGTTCTGGGATTTATGAAAGCCTCTTAAAGGGGTAAATTTACCAAACCGTGACAAAATCATCACAATCTTACTTTAGACATCTGAAGTGGATGAGAATTTTAAAGAGACCCTTGTTTATTTAACACTGTCCATTTCCACCCCGCGGTTTATTGGCCCCGCTTTTGGGCGAAGTTATTAGACAGGAGGGCCTGGGAGAAGCCGGAGCTGTCTGCGGCCGCGCTGCCCGGGGGAGGCTCTCCCACGCCCCACCCGCAGCAAACCGCGGGGCCTGCAGAACCCAGCACTGCCCGCGAGGTCTGGCCGCCCCGGCAGGCGCGAGGAAGTCCTAAATCTCCACCTCTGACTTCAGGGACTTCCTCGCAGAGGCCCCCCCGGACCAACATTTTCCACTTCTAGGAAATCGCAAACGTGTGTCTGCTATTCTCCTCCACACACCCCCACTGCCCGCCAGGTCTCCCCACGCCGGATCCACAAAGTTCATTTTCTTTTTCTCTCTTTGACGATTGCAACATCGCTACTCCCAAACTGGGGCACAGCCCTAACTATGGCCGGGTGGGGGGCAGGAAGGAGCCTCTACTCCAGCTGATGGCGTGGGCTGGCCCTTCCTTCACGCCAGGCGTCCTGACCGGGACCCGGGCACCGGCCGGCGTCTCAGCAGCCCGCGCTACCCGGGACGCACTGCCGGGGCGCTGTCCCCTTGCCCTCCCGGGAAAGGCCTCGGGCCGCGGCCAGGTGTCCCCGGTGGGGGCGGGGTGGCGTTCCACCCTGCGCATACTCACCCTCCCCCAGCCCAGGCCCGGTAAAGTCGTGCCTCCCGGGGACCGGACGCGGCCGGCGGTCCTCGCGGCGCGGGCTCCGGGCGCGGCTGCCGGGGACACCTGCCCAGGCGGAGCCGGGAGCCCAGCCGGGCGTCGGGAGCCGCCGCCTCGCGCGCGCGCTCCGTAATTCGCTAATTGCTGTAAATCCCAAGGACGGCCACATTTGATTACACATACAGTATAAGAATCGACAACAAAGCGACGAATTAATTACCAACTTCATTAACATAGGTCCCCAAATTAAAGGCAGCGAGCTATTTCCCTGGGCCCACTTGCCGTGGCGGTGGCGGCGGCGGTGGCGGTGGCGAGGGCGAGAGTTGGGGTGGAGAGATTTTCGTTTCCTTTCCTGCCCGGGGCGCCGGGAGAGCCCGCGGCCGCCGCTCCGCCGCGCACCGCCACCGCGTCTGCCCCGCGCCCAGCGCCCTGACCCCGCACCCCTGCACCCCGCCCGCCCGGGCGTGTTCTGCTTTTCCAGGGCCGCGGATCCGTTGGAAAGCCGCTGGGCCCAGCTCGCGGTGCCAGGCGAGGACCCCGGGTCCCGACGCCGCCCCGCGCGCTCGGCCCCGGCCCTGGTTCTGGCCACCCGGCCGGGGAGCACTAGGCCCGCAGCCCCGCGTTGGGTGGCGTCGGTTCTCCGGCGGCCGCCGCCTCCATCCGGGCGGCTCGCGTTCGCAAGGCCCGGCCCGCCCGCTCCGCGTGCACAGCCCGCCCTGGGGTGAGATGCGGGGATCTGCGTTCTCCGCAGCCTGCCCTGGGTTCCCCGGCTCCGCGAAACCCGGAGCGCCGGCCTCTTGGTTGGGGACAAAAGTGCTTAAAGAATGCGGAGGAGCCAGAGTTCTGCAAGAGTTTGCTCTCGGGCGGCGGCCGTCCCTCCGCACCCCAGCCCTGGCCGCCAGACCTCTCCCTCGCCCTCGACCCCCAGAGTGGCCTGGCCGGGTCCCGGAGGGCCCGGGCGGCTCGGCTCCGGGCTGGCTCCTGTCTGCCCCTGGTTCGCTCACACCGCCGCGTGAGAGAACCCACTCGGGCCCCGCGCGCACCCTTCCCGGGCCTGGGCTTTCTATCTGCTATCTCCCCATCTACACTGTTGGTTATTCCTTTCCCTTTCCCTAAAATAAAAAAGAAAAGAGGAGACAAGAAAGGAGTGTAAAGGAAGAAGAGGACGCGAAGGTGAGGGAAGGCCTCCCTGTCCATCATTTTAATTACACAATTAGTTCACATGCCCTGGCCCATAATGTATATTTTAAACGGAGCCCAGTGTCTTTCAAGAACATTCTGGTAATGTCAGAGGCCTGGATTTGTTGACTGCTCGTCCCCCAGTGCAGCAGCGGCCTGTTTTCCTCCCCCGTTGTGTGTTTTTATTATTTTCCCTCTGGCTTAGATGTGTCAATCATTCTCTCCTTGCCATTGGTTGGAGAGTTTGCGTCAAAAAGTTGCCAGAGAGGCGCTTTCTCAGCAAATCTCCCTGAGAGCGGAACCGGCCTCAGCTCCAACTCGCCTTCCACTGTGATTAAAAATAAAAATCTCGAGAGCACCCCTCGCGCACCACGTCCACCTTGTATGTATCGTGGAGGGGCACACGCGTGTTTCCAAAGCTTCACTTTCTGTACTCTTAATTTTTTTTTTTTGTTATGTTTGACTTTTTATGGAATGGTGAAGACGACAAGGTTTCTAACTCAATGCTCTTGATTTCTTTTAGGATAGCTGAATATTTGAGCTTTTGAAGGATACTTTGGGTTTTTTTTTTCCTAACTTCAATGCGGCTGTAAGGTAAGTGCCGCCCGTCCTGTCCGTACCCTGTTGAGATGTGTCCCTCTGTCTGCCTGCACCTCCCAGCGCCTCCAGTGGGCCGTCTCGTATGCGAGTGTAGAGTTCTTCTAAAACCTGGTGAATTTGTTTCTTGCAAATTGGGAAGACTAATACTGTAACGATCACTGCGGAAAACTGAAGCTCTGGGGAGAGGGCGGAGCGGGAGGGAGGGAGAGAGCGCACTCCTGGGGTCCCCGTGGCTGCAAATCCTAGTCGAAAGCCTGCGAGTTTAATCTGGGAGTTTGGGAGGGGTTTCAGTGTGTGGTTTTGTTTTTACGTCCACGCCATTGTGGGCTTCTCCCTTCGACCTCTGAGTTTTGGGCCCCAGATTTGGCTGGGGGTCGTTTGGATGGATCCCAAGGACGTTACAAAAAGATGCAGACGTAGCTAAATGGATGGATGGAAACAATGGTAATAATAAAGAGGCGGGAGCTCCTCGGGCGCGAGGCCGGTCCGCTGGTTCCCGTCCCCCGGGACGAGCCCAGACTCGGGCGAACCAAGCCGGCGGGAGCGGGGCCTCTGCTCCCCGCGTTCTCCTCTCCCAGCCGCCGCAGCTCTCTCTCGGCCTCTCCCCAAGGCCTTCAGGTCTTCAGTTCTGTTTCATCACCTACCCCCCGCCCCCCTCAAGAAACAGCCAGGGAGTGCAGTTGGACGCCCCTTTCGCGCCTTCCCTGGTCCCGGTTTCGGGTCTCCAGGCCGAGACCGAGGAAGCAGGATTTCCAGGGGACTTCGCAGAGGGTCGCCGGCGCACCTGGAGGCGACGCGGGCCCAGCTCCGCCGAGGCCGCCTGCGAGAGCGCGGCCAGGCACCCTGCACTCCGCGGGGACCGTCCGCCGGGACCCCGCGCACAGGCTCGGCTCACGGGCTCGGGGCACAATGAGGTGTCGTGGGCAGGGCCGGGATCCAGGGCATCGCCGAGTGCAGGGTGGCGCTAAGGTCGCCCCGGGACGCCTCTCAGGGTCTCGACCCGCCCCGGGCCTGGGGACTCGTCCGCTGCACGCTCTGCAGAAGCCTCGGGGTCGACGGCGTTCGAGCGACTTGCGCAAGGCGCCTGTCCGGTCCTGGACCCCGAGTTCGAAAACCCGAGCGCCCAATCGGAGCGCAGAGGGCAGGCGGAGCCCGCGGGCCTGGGCAGGACTCGGAGCGAGGACCAGAGCTGCAGCGTCGGGGCGGCGGCTCCCCCGCGCCCCTCTGGCTTCTGGGGCTCCGAAAGTTGTTCTCCGGGAGAAGAGCGCGGAGCAGACTCCTCCCCCGGGCCGGGTAGACACCCAGACCTCTCCTCCCAGGGCCTGCGCCGGCCCTCGCCCCACGATAATTAATAGTCAGGGCCAACCCTTTTGGCACGTTCCTGCCTCCTCCCTCGCGGGTGGCAGAGCTGGTTCCCGAGGCCAGAAACTTTCACTCGTGTTCCTGGGCACAGGCTGATGCGCGCGGGCCCAGCATCCCTCCTTCTGCTCTTTGCCTTCCTTCCTTCCTTCCCTTCCTCCTCCTCCTCCTCCTCTCCGTCGTTTCCCAGCCACAGGCCAGTCGCCAGTCCGCGTAGTTTTGTTTCCTTTCCATCATGCAGAAAATTAATCAGCCAGGACGAGCAGCAGAGCTGAGCGCGGCGGCCTGTAATTAAGGGACGTGTGCCCCTCGGATTATCTCGTTAGTTTATCAAGAAAACATTTATTATAATTAATTCTCGGACGAGGTAATTATTATTGAGCGAGGACACAGCAACTGGTAGATGGGCTTCTTGGAAGGAAAAAAAAAAAAACACGGGAGGGGGAGGGGAAGCGACAGATTGCACGGGCTGACCGTTAGATATAAGGCTGAGCAGGCCGCGGCGGGCAGCGCACAGACCTGGCCGGGCCGGGGCGCGGGCTGAGGCGGGGACCGAGGCTCCAGAGCCTGGAGTCGCAGCGCTACTGCCGATCGCTTCAGATAGGAGTTCTCCAAAAGCCATCTCGCCTCTCTTGCACTCCTCTGGAGGCATCTGACTTGGAAAGGGTAATTTCTTTCACCTCTTTGGGATTGTGCTTGGAGAGGAAGGGACTCAGGCATCCTTAACTGGGTTTTGAAAGTTAGGTGAAAGGGCCCAGCACCCCTTCCTGGAGTAGTGCATACCTGGGCTGGCCGGCGAGAGCACCCCTGGGGTTTTGTTTTTGTTTTTCCTTTTTCTTTTAAAGGTGGGTCCAGGAGTAAAAGTGAAAATAGTTCTGAGAATTTTAGCCATTTGGGGATGTAAGGGCAAAGGCGCTCCAAGAAAGACCTCAATCCTGGTGCTTTCTGTCTCTGACTGCTTTTTATGTTGGAATGTGCTACTTTATTGTATGGGGTGTCAGGCATTTCTAATTGGGTGAGAGCTAGACGTATAAAAACATTTCCATATTTTTCATGTGTGCATTTGATATGATTTTAGATTTCTCTTTAGCAGTTCAGAATTTTGCAAGACAGGAAATTGTATTAATCAAAAAAGAACCGCAGTTTATGCTGTATTTAAACAAATACATGACTGTATTTTAAAGCAGTGTTATTTTCACAGTCTCCAAATAACTCCATCTTTAAGAGAGAAGAATAAAAATCGTATAGTCTTTATGGTAGGAGTGGCTAAATTAATTCCTCAAACTTCAAGAAGAACAGTTATAAAATTTCATTAAATTATATTTTAAATGGAAAAGTATGACTTTGTGCTCTGAATTTGAATCAAGAAGTTGCAGTCACCAAGTTGCATTTGTGGAACTTGTGTCTTAAGTAATGTAAATATGAAGACCCAGGATGCTTAAAACTCCTGAAGACTTATTTTAAAAGTAAGTGGGGAACTCCTCGTCTAGTATCCGCCATTTTGAGTCCATCTCGCCTAGTGTCAAAGTTTCAAAGTAGATATTCTTGAGGAATGAGTGTCATGTTTGAATATTAAAAGCCAGACTTGCAAAAGCGGCCAGCCTATGTTCACACCTGTTTCGGATCTCTGTGCTAAGAAGAGCCGAATAAATAAAGTAAATTAACGTCTTTTTATTTCCCCTTTCCTTGGCTCCTTTTCTCGAATGATTGTAGGAAACTTGAAAGGGAGGGGAAATTCTGTGAGTCTCACAACTTCTGGTGTTTATGTACTTACTTCCTTCAAAACTAAAATGTGCAAAAGGCAGTTAACAGGAAACTGGTGAGGACCCAAATGTCCGAAAATTTGCCTCCACAGGACCTGCAGCCTCCACACATCTAAATCAACATGGAAGCGGCTAGCACTACAAACGCACACCCTTGTGCTTGCAAATGTGGGCTTGTTATTAGCTGATTGCCGGGATTCTCACTTTACTTCAGAATTTCTAGCAAGCCTTGTGCCAATCTCAGGACTTTTTTGCAGTATGTTTAAATAGTTGATGGGTGTTACTTAAAAATTAAATGTTTGTTGGTTTAGCTTTAGTTCTTTAGACACAAATAATCAAGGTTCTCCAAAACTCTAATAAATCTGTTACTTACCTCAAAATCTAATTATCCAGACTACTAATCAGGTGAGAATGATTACTGGAAATGACTTTAAATGTGGAAGAGTGGTGGCTGGGCAGCTTTCTCAAGTTTGTTGTTTGACGAGTTGGTATTTTAGCTGTTAAATGCATTGGCGTTTTGGGTTTGAAGCAGTCGAAAGTGGTAAAAAGCTAAGATAATTAAAATCTCTGCCTGGAAAGGCAACAGTCTGGGGAGAGGTAGATTTCTTGAATTGTTTCTTTGTTTCTCACCAATGGGCTTTGTTATCAGCATTATTTATTTAGCCAAAGAGTTCTTTGTCTCTGCAAATGGCCCCAATCAAGTTTTGTTTGAGACAATTAGCGAGTGCCAGCCAATGAGTCCTATGCAAATGTTGGGCTAGGAATGCGAGGTGTGCATTTGAAGGCGTGGGGTTTTGTTCTAGGGGAAGGCTGATTGTAATTGCTTTCTTAGGGTCCCTGCTTTTTTTAAGTTTAGTGTGGGGGTGGGGAAGACAGGTTTATCTGGTCTCCCTGCAGTTCCAGGCAGCTGTGGTGGGTGGGGGAGTTGTCTGCGGGTCCTTTAAAAGCCCCTGCCTGGGCTGGCTGGGCGCTTTAGTTAGTGGTGGAACATGGAAGAGCCGCTGCCTCCCAAGCAGTAAACCAGCTCCTCTGTTTATTTGTTTGCTTTGCCCTTAGTTCTACCATTGCAAAACCATTCACCAACGACCTTGGACCTGTCCACCCCACGCGAATCCAGACCATCTGGCTGGGTCCCCCCCGATTTGGGCCGACTTTGCGCCTGCAAACAACCTTAGCATGATGTCTTATCTTAAGCAACCGCCTTATGCAGTCAATGGGCTGAGTCTGACCACTTCGGGCATGGACTTGCTGCACCCCTCTGTGGGCTACCCGGGTAAGTGAGCCTACGGTCATCCGCCCCAGGAGGATGAACGCCTTCTGTCCCTCGGAGCACTGGGCTGAGACCACACTGTCTCAGCTCAGCTCCAGGTGAGGCGCTCACTGGGCTTGGCTTGGGAAGAAGCCACCGAAAACCACGGGTGTGGACCACTGGGAAGAAGTGAGGTGCGCCTGCATCATTTGCAGGCAATCACGCTGCTGATCTCAATTGCAGCGGCTGGGAACAGGCAATGGGGTGGGAGGGAGGAAGCTACTTCCCCTGTCGCGTGGGCAGGAGGCGCTTGGCCCTCCTGTCTCTGCGCCCAGTTCCTCACAAGTTGCCCAGGAAAGCTTAGTTTCCACTCAAAAGCCTCCTTTGCAGTCCTCAGTGCTTTGCCCTCTATCTCCCTAGACCTAATCTGGAAAGTGTGACACCTCAGCCATGCTTTTCATTCAGCTCTGTTTTGTAAAATCCTCCTAAAAGTTTGAGTTATGTCCCCATTTTAGAGATGGAGAAACAAAGGCTTTTGGAGTATTAACACCAGTGAGCCAGATGGTGATTCGCTCTCTCCATCCTGGGATCCTCTTTGGAGATCTTTTGACTTTACCTTGGCTTTTCTACTTGTGTTCTAGTTTGGGGGAATTTTAGAGGAGTTGAGGTTTTTCCTTTCTTTCTTTCTTTTTTTTTTTTTTTTTGTTTATTTTGTTAGTTTTCTCCAAGTGCCTTTCCAGTGGGAGTGGGCTTTGAAGTTGGCCAACTGGGGGCCACTTTAGGATGGCAGTGTGCTTCCCATCAGGACCAGGCCTTGGGGGAGGGGTGGTGAGTGTTGGGTAGAATACGGGAGGACTGGAGAGTCCAGGAGCCGCGGAGACCCTGTGACTGAGAAACTGCTCCCCCACCCTAAAGGGCCCTGGGCTTCTTGTCCTGCAGCCACCCCCCGGAAACAGCGGCGCGAGAGGACGACCTTCACTCGGGCGCAGCTAGACGTGCTGGAGGCGCTGTTTGCCAAGACCCGGTACCCAGACATCTTCATGCGTGAGGAGGTGGCATTGAAAATCAACTTGCCAGAATCCAGGGTGCAGGTAGGAGCCATCCTCACGGGCTTGCCGCCCCTTTCCCAGGATCCGAGGCAGGTTTACAACTGTAAACAGTTTCCCTTGCCTCCCATCCCTCTTTTAATCCTATAAGCAAAGGTCTTCCAGTCCAGGTGGCCATGTAAGAGTAGCAATTTGGCTATAATGATAAAGTCTTAGAACCCTCATTCTCTGCTGGGCAGAGACCCACCCTGGGCAGGTTTTAGTAGTAGTCAGTGTTGTGTACACCTTTCTTCTCTCTGTGTAGAAATTTTCAGCTATTCTCACAGACTTTATATGTGAGAGAAGCTTGGGTCCTGGGTAACCAAAATACTTTTACAGTAAAAAAAATAGAGCAAAGACTCAGCATCATCTAAACTGGAAGCAGAGCTGAGGTATAGAAACAGCTGGTGCTTTTATCAAACAAGATGATGCAATAAAAGTGTATTTTCTTTAACTTCTTTGGGATTGAACCAAGTGAAATAGTTCTGGACCGTTTAACATAAAATATATAAAATACGTCCCTAGTGACACCCCCATTTGGCTTGGTTCCCCCCACCCATTGGACCCTAATAAGGAAAGGGAAAGTCAGCTTCTGCCTGCCTTGGAGGCAGAGGCCCACAGTTCTCAGAAGTGTTTAGCATCTCACCCACAGACACATCTGGGGCTGTCCCTCAGGTAGCACTATTTGGGGACATGCCAGACATCAGCAAGAACTGCACAGCAAAAAACAGGCCTTTTCAGAGTGGCTCAAGAGAAGTTCTAGCACTTCTTCTGGAGCTTAAAATATGGTCCTCACTGGCTTTGAGTGTAGCCTTGGGCTGTCACTTTTGCTAGAGCTACAACACTATCGAGAACTGTTTCAAGAGAACAAAACAATATTAAGGACTTTAGCCCAGGAGAAAATGTAGCTGGTCCTTTGCAGAGCATTAAATGATAATTTTCAGAGTTCCAGGCAGAGATTTAAGTGGGCAAGCCAACAAGCATCTACAGGGGGCAGAACTTCTAAGCTGAGCAGCGCTACCCTGAAGGTGCGCGCGCTGGAATCCTGGAAACCAGTAGAGAGGTCTGTGCATGAGTTTAAAGCAGAGAACAATGAGGATCACCCCACCCCAGAGCTGCTTTCAGAAAAGAGAGGATTTCAAACTTCTTTCCTCCATAGGATCATGTCTTCTCCTTGGAGCTTTCTTTGGAAATCTTTTCTAGAGGAGGCAAAATATAAGGTGATGGAGCCAACGTCCATATTAGCAATTGCCATGGAAGGTGAAATGTGCGTTTTGAATTTGGGCTGCTCTTGGTGGGCGTGTAACAACAGAATTATTTTGCTCCTTTTTTCTTGCGTTTTCCTCCAAAAGATATAGATACTGACTATTCCATTAAGGGAAATCTCAGAATATAGCTAGGGCACATGCACTCTGACTCTCTGTGTCTGTCTCTGTCTGTCTGTCTTGTGTGTGTGTGTGTGTGTGTGTGTGTGTGTGTGTGTGTGTGTATGTGTATGTAAGTAGTAGCGATCAAATAGGTAAAGAAGACAGAAAATTTTTAGCCATATGACTGGGGGATTATCTTATATTTTATTACTCTGGGCCAGTAATAAGGAGGGGTAAAATGCTTTTGCAAAGAGCCTCCCAACATTCTTAGAATTCTGGAGGCATATAAAAGAAGGTCGAAATAAGTCTCTAGTAGCAGTGGGATTGTCTTAGTTCATCTCTCATGTAGGACAGATTCATAATCAGGGAGCCACTCTTCTTCTGTAGGAGTTGTGGAATCCATGTTAAAGAAGTGTGTTTCCCTTTCAAGGTGTGGTTTAAGAATCGAAGAGCTAAGTGCCGCCAGCAACAGCAGCAACAGCAGAATGGAGGTCAAAACAAAGTGAGACCTGCCAAAAAGAAGACTTCTCCAGCCCGGGAAGTGAGTTCAGAGAGTGGAACGAGTGGCCAGTTCACTCCCTCCTCTAGCACATCAGTCCCGACCATTGCCAGCAGCAGTGCTCCTGTGTCTATCTGGAGCCCAGCCTCCATCTCCCCACTGTCAGACCCCTTGTCCACCTCCTCCTCCTGCATGCAGAGGTCCTATCCCATGACCTACACTCAGGCTTCAGGTTATAGTCAAGGATATGCTGGCTCAACTTCCTACTTTGGGGGCATGGACTGTGGATCTTATTTGACCCCTATGCACCACCAGCTTCCTGGACCAGGGGCCACACTCAGTCCCATGGGTACCAATGCAGTCACCAGCCATCTCAATCAGTCCCCAGCTTCTCTTTCCACCCAGGGATATGGAGCGTCAAGCTTGGGTTTTAACTCAACCACTGATTGCTTGGATTATAAGGACCAAACTGCCTCCTGGAAGCTTAACTTCAATGCTGACTGCTTGGATTATAAAGACCAGACATCCTCGTGGAAATTCCAGGTTTTGTGAAGACCTGTAGAACCTCTTTTTGTGGGTGATTTTTAAATATACTGGGCTGGACATTCCAGTTTTAGCCAGGCATTGGTTAAAAGCGTTAGATGGGATGACGCTCAGACTCCTCTGATCAAAGTTCTGGGAGGCATAGAAGGAAAAGTGAAAGGCCTTAGGAGGGCCTATCAACCATCAACCTGAAATGGACAAACCAATCTACTTAAGATGCTGTCATAGTTTTAGATCATTGGTTTTCCTGATTTGCAAAGTGATCGATCCAATGCATTCTAGCCATGTGCGACCAAACACCACCAAAAATAAAAAAATAAAAATAAAACTTAAGTTGTGAAGAAAGGGAGGGATGCGAGGTCATGGCCTTCGTAAGCAGAGGTGATCCAATGTTTTAGCCAATCCTTGGTTGAATCTTAGGAATGAACAGTGTCTGGAGCTCATTCACGTTTCATGACCAACTGGTAGTTGGCACTGAAAAACTTTTTCAGGGCTGTGTGAATTGTGTGACTGATTGTCCTAGATGCACTACTTTATTTAAAAAATAATGTTCATAAGGATTCAATATGTAGTTTAAGAGACAATCAGTGTGTGTCTTATACAAATGGTACATCTGTGGTTCTTAATCTGTGCTAGACTTCAAAACTGTGATCTCCTGTTATTGTATGCAACCTTGAGCCCTGCCTCTGCAGGGGCCCTCCTGTGATTAAATAGATTATAATTATAAGCAAAATTCAGAGCAACTGAATGAGTACAGATCTAAAAAGATTACCTTTGGCTGGAGGTGAGCTGCACTGAAACTTTACGACAGAATGTCTCTGGACAAGGAGACTGAGAAGAGAGACAAAAGGACGCTAATTCATCTGTAATTTACTGTTGGTAAGCCTAACAGTAAAGAGACACTGGTCACTGGCTCTGACCCTGATGAATTTTTAAACTGAGATCATTGTTGTTTATGCTTGCAGATGTTAACTGGAAAAGTTATATATGCATAAACCTTTTCTCCCTGGATTTGGCAGATATGTATAATTATATTAAAATGGTTCTAGCACAACATTGGGTCTAGTTTAATTTAACTCCAGTATTTAAGAATGAGGAGCCTACCTTCAGCCTTACCTTCTCAAAAATTTTTTAAAGTAGGGCAGAGGGTAATTTAGCAATTTTTTTTTACTTTTTTTTTGGGGGGGTGCTAATCTGGATGAACTAGATATGACAGTGGTTTATAAACTTTTTGTGACTTCATCAGGATTGCTTTGAAATTGAATTTATAGACAGTATCAATCATTTGGATCATTTTTCCCTGCTGCAAACTTGGACTATTTCTTAGGCACTTTATTAGTATGTTTTTAAATAGATCAATTTTTGAGAGGGAGGGAGAGCTGTGGAATATCTGAAGTTGAGAATGACAAGAATTTCTTGTTTCCATTCTCTTATTTGTTTAAGAGAATTTTTTTTAAAAAAAAAAACTTTCAAATTTCTAAGGCAAACGTGAGAAGGAGTGTAATAAGAATCTAGAAGCAATTCGGGCAGAAATGATTTCTGAACAAAAGAGTTTCAGAAATCTTCTAAAACCTATAATTTCAGTAGTTGAACATGAGGCACCCTGGTTAGTTTTTTTTTTTTTTTTAAGTGCTCAGAAAAAAACAAAAAAAAGGTCCCTTTTCAGGTGGACTTGTGTTTTGTAAATCAGTCATCAGAAAAGACAAGTGGGGCAATGATCACGGTGCTTCCCAGGTAAAAGCAATATTTAATTTCATTTTAAACTTCTGTTCTTCAATCTGACCAAAATTAAGTGGCTCTTGATTGTAACTTTTAAAATGAAGGTTAGCAGTTGCAACCATTTCGTTTCCTGGCTATTTCATTTTCTGTCCCTGACTGCGCATGCTCTCTTGAATCTCATCGAGTCTTGCCTGAAAAGTAAACTATTTACAGATTTTGTTTTCTGAAATGCCACGGTTTACACTTACTGAAAAATCTGAAGGCAAAATTTTACAATACCTGCTTGATCACATTAATCCTGTGGTTTGCCCTAAAGTGAAATTGAGACAAGGGGGTCTTGAAGGTTTTCCCAGATTTGGGGGTATTAATCGCCCGTTTTTCCTCTTGCGATAGTAAAGTACATCCCAAATAACCAATTTCTCATGTTATCTTCAGTTTTCAAGAAGGCTCACAAAAAGTGGGGAAAGATCACCTCTTAAAAGTGTTTCTCTCCTGAAACATAAACGAGGTTAGAAAGGAAGCCTGGGAACCTCTGAAGCTAATTTTCCATCACCTCCGCACAACTTTATCAGATCACGCAGTTAAATCACTTTGGACCAGGGAGGTGGAGATGAAGCCCGCCTGGCCACGATGGGGAGGAGGTAGGGCAGGGCGGAGCAGATGAGACTTGCGGCAGGCCGAGTCCGCCCAACCCTGTGATCCCGACCTGGCACGCGGGAGTCAGAGCGCCGAGTGGGGGCCATCCCGTCCTGACGGGGGTCAGAGCCGCTGAAGCGACAGCAGCATGCTCTTTTTCAAAGGACAGAGGAGGGGGTGGGGGCAGCTCGCTTTGCAGGGACCGGCCGCCACAAACTCCTGGCCTCTGCATTTCAGATCGGGACTGCTTCACAGATGGGAAAAACTCAATCAAGTCAATTAGGTACCGGATTTGGAAGCCTCCGGGTTTCGAATAACAGTTTCTCCCCCTCGGTTCCCACTCGGGTCGCTCTAGTTCCACCTTTCCCCGGGGTGCCTGTCCCCAGCTCGGCCTCTCCTACGATCACCGCCCACGTGGCTGGAACGCCCGGGGTCACCTTAGCTCCACCTGCAAGGCCACCTGGCCTCCGGACACCTGGCCGGGAGGGGCGAGGCAGAGACCTCAGGAGTGGTCGGGTTGCCCTCCTTTGGGCTGGGAGCGCTGGCCTCGCAGCCGAGAGTGTCCGGGGAAGCCTGGAGCTCCAGGATCCACATCTTAGCCCCGGGGTTTCCAGGGTAAGCCTAAGAGCCTCGTCCCTTGGCTCAGCCTGAGCGCCCACTCCACTCCACTCCACTCCACTCCACTCCACTCCACTCCCCTCCCCCCAGTGCCTACTTCTTTTCTTTTTGGGCCAGGCACATTAGCCCTGAGGGCCAGAAGTGGGTCCGGAAACGCAAAGCGGCCCTCTACTTCCCAGGGCATTGCCAACTCGCCTGGCAGCCCATTCTGGTTATCTGCAGTGAAGAGGCCTCACACAACCTGCTTCCACTTAACCAGAACGGACCAGCCCAAACGCGCAGAACACGGGCTACAGCCTCCACCTCACACCAGACAAAGCTGTGACCAAAAACCAGGCACGCTGCAGCTAGGCACTGGCTTAAGCAGATAGATGTGGCTTTAATCATACAAAAAGGGAACACAAAGAAATAGGTGCTTCCCAAGCAAATGGGAAGATCAGGTTCCAATTCATCTGGATCCCATCCTGGATTTTTGTCTTCCTTCAAAAACTTTAGGAAAGATAGCCGTCTTTTGCCCTTTCATGCCACTAAAGGATCCAGGTCCAATCTGCAGCCAATGCTGAACATCTCTGTTTTCCTCTCCTGACCTCAAGCAACTTGCCAGGGCAAGTTGCTCTGATAAAACCCAAATCATACAGACGCCCCATTTCTGCCCTTGGGTTAAGGGAACTGAAAAGACCCCGTGCCCCTAGACTCTCCCCTGGAGTGGGGAGGACACACCCCATGATGCTTTGAGTACTGGGCTCTGAAACCGCACAGATGATGGGATTTGTCTCGGACAGAATTAACATTACATGTGAAACTGTAGTGCACCAGTGTATTGAGACATGTAGCATTGGATTGCCTGCAGCATCTCTGCCAAACTGCCTGCTAGTAACAACGTGACACTTTGAGCAGTGTTCTTTATTTTATTTTATTTTTTTTTACTTTGTTAAATGAATGAGATCTAGACACTACCTGGAAAGGGTATTTTTTTTTTTTTTTCTGATGGAAACAGTTGGAAGGAAATGAACCAAACAGGAATTGGAGGGGGCTTCTGTTTGCAAAGTGGCTGGACAGTGCGCATCTGAAAGGGCCTCTGCCACACAATCCTCACTCGAAAGCTCCCATGCTAAAGACATCAGCCAGACTTCCTCTCTTGCAAGCAGCGTGTTCTGTGTCTTTAACAGCCAACCTGCTATTGATACAAACAAACAATAAGCAAATTCAAATAAAGGCGCCCTACCAAGCCCAACCCATTTGGTCAAAGATAACTGTGACAGGGCGGCCAGGCCATCACCAGGAGAGCTGGCTTCAAATTTTGTTTTTCTCCTAGAGCTAAAGTCAAACAGCATGAGGTCTATGAGTTTTTATTCCTTAATCTCCATTCTTTACTTTCAATTTTTAGTGGAAACATGGTCCTATTTTGGGGGGGGCGGGGAGGAAGAATACCATGGTTAATATGAATGTTAGCAGTTTGAATTGACATCTGCAATAGCATCACAAGAAAACAGGCTCTAACCATCAGCCGGGGTCCTCTGCCACTTCTCTAGTGCTATCTTACCTCATCTGCCTGCAGAAAAGGTGGGAACTAGGCCTTTACATTAAAGAATTCTTAAGTCTATTTGACATTGCTAGTAGAAATTTCCAGCACAGGGCTTCTTTTTAAAAATAGCTTCTAGTTTGATGATTGCAGTTTCATCCTTCTTGGACTATTGATGAAAGCACTAGTAATGACCCGTGGGGAGCCACAGCAGCAGCAGCTCCCTGCTGGCCCTTGGTCCCAGGTCTCTTAGAGACCCGTCCTGGGCAGGGTGCTCTCAGGCACTGCCGCCTCCAATTTCTCAGCTAGAACCTCGAAAGGCCTTAGACTACTCTGACACCAGAAAATCACTCATTGAAGCCTTGAGTTGTTAAAAATCTGTTCCCAGAACCTTTATAGCCACATTTTAGGATCATGGGCCATTAATAGAAATCTCCTTAACGTTGCAATGGTTCTAAAATGCGTTGATAGTGGATTACTGGGGCCTAATGGACATTGTGATAATATGGTCTCAGAGTGGCAAGGTTCTAGCATGGGTGTCTGACCACAGCCACCTGATTATCAGCTTACAACCAGACCACTTTTTAGCGGTGCTCTTAAGCAGCAGCGTTTTTCCCGGCAAAGCCCGAGCCTTCCGTGTTCTTCATTTAGCGGACTTAGCGGCACGGTGATCTGGAAATGGGAGAGACATCGCCCGCCGGCGCGAGGTGGCCTGCGGACGTCAGGGGGCGGCTCCTAGGCCTGGGCGCCTCGGCTCTCCGCGCGGCGTCCGCGGCCGGCCGGCTGGCGAGGCGGGGGTGCGCCGGCCTCCAGCGCCGGCCTCCAGCGCCGGCCTCGGCCACGTCCGGGCTCCCCGCGGCGCGGTGCTGCCGGCGTGGCGGTCCCCATACCCTGCCGCGCTGGGTGGCCTCCGCGCGGGGCGGGGTCCGAACCTGGCGCGCTCTTCTTCTCCTCTGCACCTCGGAGCCTGCGAGCCCTCGAGGCGGCCGGCCCGGCCCGGCCCGCGCTGACGTCCCCGAGGGCGCCCCAAGCCCGCCCGGCAGGCAGCGTGGCCGCCGGGTCGCCGCCACCCTCGCCTCTCCCCGAAGCCGGCCTCGAGTTCTCGGCGCGCGGAGTCCGCGGGCGGCCGCACGTGGCCTGCCTGCCGCCGGGGACGCGCGCCGCCAGCGCTGCCTCGCGCCTCTGGGAGACCGACGGGCAGCTTTCCGCGCACGCGCGGCCCGCAGTGCCACGCGGGGCGGCCCCGAGAAACGCGACGGCGCGGGCGTCCGCTGAGCCGCCAGCCCGGAACCGAGTGAGCCGGGGCCCACGAAGTGCAGGCCGCACCGGCCGTCCGGACGGAAGTGCGCCCACCCAGACCCCAAAGCGCGGGGCCCCGTGGCCGGCGGCGGCGGCCTCAGGCCAAATCGAGGCCCGCCAGGGCCGTGTGGAGGGCCGAGCTGGGCCGCAGTGAACTCTGGGACAGCCGTTGAGCCCGGGTAGGAACACACATAGGTCTGCCCGCCCTGGTCCCTCTTGGCCACCGCTCCATGTAAGTTGGATGATTTTGGCCTTGGGTTTGGTCGGAAGTTCCTAGCCAGGCTTACTGCGATTGCTCAGTGCTTCATGCTAGGCAGTTGCTTTTGGTCTTGTTCTGGTTTTTTTTTTTTTTAATATATGAGAAATAGATTTATAGGAAAAAGAAAGTTGACTATACATTGCATGTATATATTGAAATTCAAGTCTCAAATAAGGTCAGTTTGGAAAGGGGAATCTACATGAATGTCTTTAAACTGATGCAAGCCTCTGCACTGCGTCTTTCAACAGTTCGGGCAGAATGTTGATTCTGTTTTTAAATCTAGTCTGTTTAAGCTTTAAAAAGTTAAATGAACTCAATATATTTGTTGATTATCTTTTGTCAAAAGCATAATCTTTATCTCATTTTATTTTATTTTTTAAATTTTATTTATTTATTTGTTTGCTTCTTCTGTTTGTTTGTTTGTTTATTTTATTTTGTGGCTGGCTCAGCCTGCCCTGGTGGTGGGGGGCTGGCGCAGCATGTGGTGCCGGAGATCGAACCGCAGTCCCTGCAGTTGCCTGAGCTTTCCTAAGCAGGCGCTTTAGACCACTGAACCATCTCGCCGGCCCTTTATCTCATTTTAAAACTGTCCATTAGGCAGAGTCCTCTGATTTTAAAATGAGGGAGAAAGTAGAGAACTTATAAACGTATTCAGTGTTTTTAACGACACATAACTGGAATAGATTAAACTTTTTTAAAAAATGCATTGAGGACGAGGCATACAGGGTGTGTAGGGTTTCACTATGTAGATGCAACTTACAGTGATTCTCCTGTTTTCAGCCTCTCAAAGTGCTGGGATTCCAGGTGCGGGCCACCATGCCCAGTCTCAGTCACTGTCTCAACGCACCTGGGGTGAGGCCAGCACTAGTAGGGCTTTTAATAAAAGATGCCAGTTATCCCTTTCAGAGATTCTTAGTGTGATTCAGGTATCTTTGGAAATAGTTGCCTGTAGAATACTTTATATGCTGAGTTCCTTCAATTGTATGGAAAATTTCTTTTTGTGTGTGTAGTGTAGTTTTTCTATGCAAAAGGTCCTCTGCGTCCATCACATTTACAAAAGGCTCTGTAACTACCAGTAATTAAAAAATCATCTGTGCTTGCATATTTTTTGGGGGAGGGTACCAGGGTTCGAACTCAGGACCTTTTGCACTGAGTTATCTCCCTGGCCCTGTGTTTGCATATTGTGAGTGAGGGTTGTACTTAGAGGTCAGAGACTCTTGTTCTTAGTAACAGCTGGACAAGATGGGGACCCTCCATCAAATTCAAGTTTACTTTCAAATTTTTGAAAAGTTAGTGTTTTAAAGCAAAATATTTGAGTGCCTTGTATTTCTCAATTCTGCCCCATGAAGTTTAATTTGAATTCTTGTCCATGGTGATGTTTGTGTGGGACAAATTTTACACTAATGAAAGAAGTGATGTGTCGTAATATTTACAAATGAATTGCAAGGTAGAAAAATTTAAGTATTTTAACATTTAGACCAAAAATACGCTTGCCAAAAGTCCTCTTTCAACAAAACAGACAATAACAATGAGAACTTATTTTCTCCTAAAAATTTCAGAAACTTTAGTTGAAATTGGTGTTTTCTTTTGCTGTCTTAACTTTACCAGCCATGCTTAGGTTCTCCTGTTTCTCTGTTGAAAAGATTATGACCTTAAAGTGTGATGATTTCTTTTTTCTTTTCTTTTCTTTTTTTTGTGGAACTGGGGATTGAACTCAGCACCTTGCACTTGCCAGGCAGGCCCTTGTGCCCCTGAGCTATCTCCCTAGCCCAAAGCATGATGATGTCTTAGGTGGATGAGGCAGTAGGTAAATGAGCAAGGCCTTGTGAAGGAGAGCCTGACGGTACCTGTGGGAGTGAGATTCAAGATGGGACAGTCTAATTACCTGCAAGCGCCCAGGGTACAGCTAAATATTCAAACGCCTGTTGCCCAGAATGTACAGACCTTGCCCATTTCCTCTACTCTAACTCCACAGCTCACTCCTGACCTTGTCGGAGAGGATATCTTCCGTTAGTGGAAGAGGAAGTGCAATCTGTGGGTTTAGTTAGCATTTGATCCTTGTACAAGAAGAAGCTCCTGTGTAGAGTAACTACTGCAGTCAAGATTCAGATCTGGTCCTAAAATAGTCGAAAGCAGATGACCTCAGGCCAGGAGACGCAAGATACCAGCAATTTATTTCATATCAGCTGCCAAGCCATGGCCTGATGAAAACAACCCTTGGACACTGTTAATCTCTGCTTGATTCAGATTGGTGACTGCAAGGTGAAAGGCAAGGGCGTTATCTCTGAGCAATTCATGTGGCCTTCCACAGATTGCCAGTTGGGCTAGTACAATTGAAGCCTCTACTCCAGTAGTTACTTGAAAAATTTCATATCCCAAGTCTTTGGTCTTTGCTGGACTGGAAGGTAGGAGGGCTTTATCAAGGAAAATGCCCGAGGGCCAAGATGTAGGAGCTTAGAATCCAATACAAATTAGAAAGGTTGCGAAGGTAACTGTGTGTGTTCCCTCCCCAATAAACTTTGAACATCACTGTGACTATGACTAGAAAAGCCCTCCGGAAATGGATGTTTCTGTCGAACGTTACAGGGAAACTGCACTTTACAAAATAAAAAGCAAAGCCCAAGAATTGGTTTTATTATTCTGAAAGTGGCTTTATATTTGCAATCAGTAAGGTCAGTACAGATCAGTAAATACTGATTTACTATCAAGTCAGGGCCAAAAGATAGGAGAAGCAGGGGAAGCAGTGGAGAATGAAGAAGAGGGGGTGTCTTGGTGACCAAAAGTTATTCTGTGTGCTGATAACCCAAGGAAAAACCAGGCCAAGTCGCCTGTAGGGGATCCAATGATGTCTGCACTTCTCAGATGTGTTGTGGGAACAGTTTTAGCTTCATATCCTAAAGTACTCAGTTGTAGCCCAAAGTCCCAGAAATGTGCTTTTACTGCTTGGTGGAATTATTCTGGCCCTGCTACCTAACTATCCTAGTTAAATGGTTCTATTTGATTTTGCTGCGTTGCTTTAGAGGGGATTGACAGATAAAATTATTTTGAACAAGCTTGAAAATATTACAACTTTTTTTTAATTTTATGGCTGGCTCAGCCTGCCCTAGAGGTGTGACTGGCACAGCATGTGGTGCCGGGGATCGAACCTCGGTCCCTGCGGTTACCTAAGCTTTCCTAAGCAGGCACTTTAGACTGCTGAACCATCTCACCAGCCTCAAAATACTACAACTATTTTAATAATTCATTTTTAAGGTCTCTGTGTTCAAAGTGGGTTATTGATGGTAAAAAGTAAAATCAAATTCTCCTAGGTATTTTTAACCATAAATTGCATTGGACAAGATAGGAGACCAAACACAGAATTGACTTTGCAGAATTTTAGTTTTCAGTTAATAATATCAGAGACATTCCACTGTGTTGTTCCATAGTCGTCATCCTTGTATTTTTGTTGCCTTACCTTTTCAATTAACTAGTATTTGCAAGCTGTGCTCCATGTTTGTTATCTTTTCTTTGATGTAGTTACTGTAGGCAAAGAGAGTGGCCTCAGCATGAGTGTTTAATATACAAATGGTAAAGGGACACCTTTTATGATAAAAAGCCACTGATGGACAAAGGGGGGCATTTTTGTAACCCTGGGTGATTGTCTATGTGATTGTGGGAAAATAAAGCATGAGGTGTTATTACTGCTGAAGTTTGGCTTTGTCTCCAGTGTGTTGCTGACACACATACAGCATGAAGTGAGTCACAGTGTTGGTCTAGGCAGATAAGAGGTAAAACCGTCATGGTTAGAGTATTTGGAAAGAATTAAAATTTCAGGCTATCACTCCTTAGTTTTGTACCTATCTTATCTGTGTGGGGTGGTCTGGGTAAAGCCTGAGAGCCTGGGAAGGGAAGAGATCAAACCTTTTTGTTGTCTTGGCCCATAAGGCAACATGGTGATGCTGATGATAACGATTGGTCCTTGTACTGAAGTAATTTGCATATTCTTAGACTAATAAGAACATTGGACTAGATGATTTATTCAGTTCAAAGATCCATCCAAATCAGCAAGTTTACAGGGGTCAGTTCTTATTGTAGGTGTTTAATCCCTACATTTGTGTATTTTGTTGATAACTTGAGTAGACCTAGGGCCAAGGGATGCCTGCATCTCTCCTTGTGGAGGTCAGTCTGCTCATCTATCTTTTGTGAAGATGCCAAGCTTTTCCAGAGCTTTGGATCATTTACCCAGCCTCAAGTACAAATTGGATGTAGTTGGTCTCTTTTTTTTGCCTATATCTCTAGTTCTCCCAACATTATAGATACCCTCAAAATTATTTGATAAGGGGTTACAGTTTCTAGTTGCCTTAAAAATGTAAATCAAGGGCCAGCCAGATAGTTCAGCGGATTAAAGCGTCTGCTTGGGCAGACACAGGGACCCCAGTGAGCCATGCAGGCCCCGCCCCCAGGGGCACACTGTGATGATAATTGAGACTCAGTGTGATAGCCCACGCCTGTAATCCCAGCACTTGGGAGGCTGAAAACAGGAGGATCACTACAAGCCCAATCTGTGTAGTGAGACCTAGTAGATCCTGTATTAGATACTTTTATTTTTATTTTTTTAAAAGCAGGCTAAGGAATGCATATAATCACTTTATTCTTTTTATTTATCTATTTATTTTATGGGACTAGGGTTCAAAATCATGATCTTGCACTCGCCAGGCAGACACTTGTGCCATGAAGCTATCTCCCCTGCCCTCGTTGATAGCTTTAAAAAAATGTAAATCGATATGTATTTTTGAATAAGGCATTGATTGGCTCCTAGTTTTATCAGGGGAATGCTTTAGAATAGCGGTGAAGTATTTACCTCTGGAGTTGGAGAGCCCTGGTTTTAAGCCTCTGTATGAGGTAGGTATTTGCTCTGACAAAGATTATTTAGGGCACTGTGTGTGTGTGTGTGTGTGTGTGTGTGTGTGTGTGTGTGCTGTCCTCATCCACAAAATAGGAAAAGTGTGTATAGGGTCTAGTACAGTGCCTGACAGGCAGGCACTACTGGATCCACCTTTCCTACCATTGTTATTGGAGTTGCTTGGTCAACAAAAGTGGCTCAGAATCAGAAGCGTGGTAACCTGTGCCTGACTGTATTCATTTGCTAAAAGGACAGGAATACAGATGTAATGGGAAGAATTTAAAGAAAAAGTTATATAGTCCAGGTGTGGTGGTGTGTGCCTGTAATCCCAGCACTCTAGAGGGTGAGGGAGGGGGATGGATCCCCAAGAGTCTGAGGCAAGCCTGACCTACATAGTGAGACCCTATCTCTAAAAAAATACAGGTTATACTTGCAGCATAAATCTATAATTAAATACATCAGGTTAAATTTGTATGGTTGCTGTTGTCATAAATAGCCTGTTCCTTTTGTTCAGTAGCCACAGAAATGATGAGTATTTAAAGCTCTACAAATATATTTGGAAAAAAGGAAGCACAAAGACAGATTTGACAAGGAGGCCAAATTATAACAAAAAATCACTTTAAGTTGTATTTTTAATCATCTCCAATTAGTATTTAAAATATTTCTCCAATGCTGCAAATAGCTCATTTGTACATCCAAGCATTCTAAATGCCACCCTATTCTCACTCTAGTCAAGACCAATACTGGCATGTTTGTTACCATATAATGGAGGTTAATTCATCTCTAAAAACACTGTCAAAACATGGTTTTAATTTCCTTTTAAGTGTGGCTCAAACAGAGCTGCCAACACATTTCACACCTTCCTGCAAACATTGGCATTTAATAAGAAAAGTGAGGTAAAGCAGTTTAGTAATAATGAAGACCTTATAAATTGAGCTCTTGGTTTAAAAAAGAAGTAGGAAAATAATTGGGAATAAAAAAGACTTTATGCAAATCAGCTGGTATGGATGCTGGCAGAAGGAGACGAGAACAGTGTAATGAATTTGTTCAAATGAATTTACTAAAGATGGCAATTTAGCTCTCTAAGGAATTGGGAGGAAATGTGTAAGTGGCTAGAGAGGCTGAGACGCACAAAGCCTGAATAGGCAGCATGGACCACATCTGCAGGAGCAGAGCTT
The DNA here is from genome assembly GCA_004027915.1 of Capromys pilorides. NCBI lineage: Eukaryota > Metazoa > Chordata > Mammalia > Rodentia > Capromyidae > Capromys > Capromys pilorides. The sequence continues at coordinate 27,194 of PVKN010003537.1, forward strand.
CATTCAGTCATCAGCCTCGGCAGCGCTTCGGCACGCAGGCCTGTGCAAGCCAGTGATTTGTCTGAGGCTGTGAGATCAAAATATGTGTCAGGACCCAGGCAGGGAGCAAGATGTCCTCTGTGATGTCTGCAGTGGACAGGGAGCTGATGGCCACTCTTAAGAGTCTGAAGAGGCATAACCCGCTGTACAGCTGGAAGAGCTGTCCAGGGTTGTATGTTTTTGAATAAAGAAATGAAAATAGGCAAACTCTCAACAATAACCTGTCTGTCACAGGTCTGTCAGCGAAGTGGTGGGGCACCAGTTTAGGCTGTACAGACCTGGAGAAGGACGAACACTCACAACTTTGTGTCAGGAAAATGTCAAGCATCACAGAGGGAAGGCTGACTACGAAATGACCTGCTAGCGTAAGTTTCCAGCTATAACTTATTTGGCTGTGGGCCTATGAAGATCCACTCCTACTTTTCAGTTCCCTGACAGTTGACAGTCATTAAGGGTGTTATTGCCAAGGGGATTTCTGTAGGTTCGTGTGGATTTGCGTTTGTTCCAATACGAAATATAGCCACTTAACAAGAGTGTTTGCCTTGAAGACACTTTAGCTTTGGACTCTTTGGAAGGTAGAAAGAATAATCAGGTATGTTGTTGCCAGTTCCTCATGTCTACTGCAGATGTCCTCAGATAGCAGTTGTTAGCTACCTTCACAACAATTACATGAATAGTAAAATAATATTTTTTCTGGCACTGAGATGTTGAACTGTATATTAGAATGGCTATAAGAAAGAGTTTTCGGGCTCAGATTTACTCAAAATTAAGTTTCCACGTAAGCTTCGAGATTTAGGAGAAGTAGATCTATCATAAAGATTCATCTGTTCATTCAGCAAGTATTTCAAGAGCTTCTCTGTACCAGGCATCATTCTGGACCTGGAGCCCAGAGGTTTTTCAACTCCCAAGTACCGTAGCTCATGTTGGTGTTTAAGAGGAAGTACAGTGGTGGGTGATGATTGCAGGGGCCGGAAACTTGTGATCCGCAGGGAAACACTGGTGGGTTCACAGGTGTGTGGAATCTGGGCATAGAGGTGCACACTTGTAATCCTAAGTACTCATGATGCTGAGGCAGGAGGATTACTGTGAACTCAAGGCCAGGTTAGGCTATGGGGTAGGGTCAAAGGCCAGTCTGAACTACATAGCGAAACCTTGCCTTAAGACAAAACAAAGCCCCATTTCAAAAAGTAATTAAGTGAGTAAAAGGGCTGTGATGTAGCTCAGTAAGGTCCTGAGTTCAGGCCTCAATACAAAGAACGAAAGTGTATGAAAATGACACCAGAAGTTTAATATTTATCAGCACTCTAACGAGGGAAAATCCGTTCTTTTATTCAAACCACATTTGTGTAGACCTTGCGTTCTAATGAATAGAAGCACATGAGTACATTCTGTGATACTCCCTACCAAGCCTGCCTGCCCATCTTTGGGCGTCCTGGGTGGGAAGTCTGTGCAGAGAAGGTGCATTGCCCTGAACCGAGAACGTCATTGGGTCTCGGGGCCAGTGACTGTAAAGCTCCATATGGTGTCATGTGTCCTGGCCCTGTTATGTGACAGTTGCTGCTAACAAGCTTGGCTTTGGCTTGAGTGTCTTTGAAACTACTGCCTCCCTCGCTCTCTCCAATTGCCTTTAATCAAACCAGCTCCTAAAAAAAAGGAAAACAAAAAACAATACTGTTGAAGGAACGGCCGGAGTGTCCCTGGAATGGGCAATTGCAATTACTTAGTGTTTTACACAGACTTACTGGTTATAAATTAAAGAAAGCCCCTCTTGGAAGAGACAGTCCATTAAAAGGCCACTTAATGTTTAATTACACATGGTTGGAAACTGCATGTGGCAGGCCGGCCAAATAGGTCATCAAAATCTAAAATAGACACAGTGGTGGGTGCAGTTCCTTTTTGGGTTCTAGGTGTAAAAATACAAACAGAGTGATATATTCTCACACTTTGGGGCTACGATACTACTTAATTATTCCTGTCCCTGTGGTGTAATGTGATCTTGGAAAATGTCATGAAGGAATTTCTCCACAGTGTTTGTTTCTTTACTCTTCCTCCTTCTCTCCAGTTTCTATTTCTTGGCTCTGTTCTTTTCTGCAGTGGTCTCTCTCTCTCTCTCTCTCTCTCTCTCTCTCTCTCTCTCTCTCTCTCTCTCTCTCTCTCTCTGGCCTCCGCATGGTATTGTGAGGTTTGAAATCACCAGGTGTGCAAACTTCCTCCCTCATCTGACACTTCTTTGGCAGCAAGCACAGGTAGCTCAGCAGGTATTGTCAAGGTCAAGTTAAAAAATAACAAAACCTGCCAATGCACATTTCCTTCTTGTGGTGCCTGGCATCAATGGGCTCTCAAAAAGGCTGCTGTGGCTTTAATATTTCCCTTTTTACAGCTGCTATGAACTTGGCAGTCCGTCTACAGCTCACTATCTTTCTCTCTGTCTTTGTCCAGACCAATGTGTGGCCAACACTTCCTCTCCTGGCCACCAGGGCAGGCATAGATAGTAGGGACAGGAACAGAATGGTGAAGAGTCTTGTTTGGTTTAGAAAAACTTAACTCTGGGAGGCTGAAGCAGGAGGATTGCAAGGTCAAACTTACCTTGGGCAATTGAGGACCTTAGAGAGGGCTTGTCTCAAAATAAAAAGTACAAAAAGGGACAGGGATATACCTTAGTGCCGTGGGTTTAAAAGTACTCTTGTTGGGGCCAGGGAGATAGCTTAGGGGCATAAGCCGCTACCTGGCAAGCACAAGGTCCCAAGTTCTGATTCCTGGCTCCACATGCCTCGCTGACCCTGGAACCCCAGGTATGGTGGCACACATGCCTGTAATCTCAGCACTCAGGAGACTAAGACAGGAGGATCGCTGGGAGTTCAAGACCAGCTTGGGAGCTACAAAAGTGAGCACAAGGCCAACCTAAACTGCATAGGGAGACTGTCTCAAAAAAAAAAAAGGACTCGTTAATTCCCAGTTTAAATCTCAAGTCATTGCTGCTACGCTGTTCACTAATTGGAAATGAGTTGGGGTGGTAGAATTTTTTTTTTTAAACTTTATTTATTTACTTATTTATGTTATGGCCGGCTCAGCCTGCCCTGGGGGTGGGGCTGGCACAGCATGTGGTGCTGGGGATTGAACTGCGGTTCCTGCAGTTGCCTAAGCTTTCCTAAGCAGGTGCTTTAGACCGCTGAACCATCTCGCCGGCCTGGTAGAATATTAATGATACTTAATCTGTCTGTCTGTATGTGTGCTATAAATAGAAAAACAAAACAAAACACGGTGCTGTAAATAGTGAGTTAGATGCCAGATAAATGCGAAACTTTCATCTGCCTGATAGTGAAATGCAGAAACTAGGTGGTTTTGAGAAAAGCAGTAGAGATTTTTTTTTTTTTTTGTACCAGGGATTGCACTCAGGACCTTGTGCTTGCCAGGCAGGTGTTTTTGTTTTACTTTTCATGGTCCATAGTTAGCCTAGAAGACTGTACTAGTAGTAATCCTACTAGGAAAAAAATAAATGAAAATATATATCTTAAAAAAGAAACCACGGCTCGGGAGATAGCTAAGTTGTCTACGTGCCTGCCTGGCAACCTCAAGGACCTGGTTCAGTCCTTGGCACCACATGCTGTGCAGGGCCCTGGAACCCCAAGCACACTGTGTTGGCCACTGAAACCAGGTGTGGTGGTACGTGCCTGTAATTCCAGCACTGGGGAGCCTGAGACAGGAGGATCACTATGAGTCCAAGTTGTGTAGTGAGATCCTGTACCAAATACATAAAAGACTGTACAAACTAAAAACAAACAAACAAACCCACACCTGTATAATGCTACACACCTAAAATTCCAGTACTCTGGGAGCCTGAGGCAGGAGGATTACAAGCTGGAGCACATCCTGGGCAACTTACTGACTTAGCGAGACCCTTTCTCAAAATAACATTTTTAAAAAGGGCAGGGAATGGTTGCTGAGTTTGAAGGGCCCAGTTCCAGTCCCCAAAACACAACATAAAAACAAATGAGCATGAAAAAGAAAGAAACTTCTAGACTGATAACAGAATTGGAAAACTTTGTCTAGCTCCTGCAGTTCTTTTTAAGAGGATGTGTCCAGAAGGTTTGGAATTTTTCTTAGAATGGGTAATTGTAGCAAAATTCCTGAACCTGGTTGGCAGCTGATAGTTCTAACACATCACCAGTGTTCAGTTATGTAGCAGTGAATGATTGATTGATTGATTATTTATTTATTTGTATTATGGCTGGCTCAGCTTGCCCTGGGGATGGGGCTGGAGCAGCATGTGGCACTGGGGATCAAATTGTGGTCCCTGTGGTTGCCTAAGCAGGCTCTTTAAACCACTAAGCTATCTCACCAGCCCAGTGAATGCATTGTTTAAATCAAGATAAAAATGCTCCTTTCTTCTCCTTTCCATCCATCCATCCATCCATCCATCCATCCATCCATCCATCTATTTGGCAGTACTTCTGGATTAAACTAAGTGCTGAGCTATATCTGCAAGGCTTTTGGTTTCTGACTTTGAGGCAGGAGCTTGCTAAGCTGTGCAAGCTGAGATCAAACCTGTGTCAGTCTCCCTAGTAGCTGGGATTACAAATGTGAGCCACCATACCTGGCAGTAGAGTGGTTTTCTATACATGTGTCATATATCTATATCTATCTATCTATCTATCTATCTATCTATCTATCTATCTATCTATCTATCTATTTTTTTAAGTTAAGGATTTTTGGGGGGGCTAGCTCAGGCTGCCTTAAGGGTGGGTCTAGTAAGGCATGTGGAGCTGGGGATTGAACCGCTGTCCCCTATGCCTGACTGGATTTGCCCAAACAGGCACTTAAACATTTGAACTAACCTGCAAGCCCCAATATATATCACCTTTAATTTTTGTTTTTGTTAGTAAATGCTTGCAGTAATAATAACTCCACAATGATTACATTTATTGTGGTCAGGGGGAACATGTATGGAATGTAACTTCATTCTTTTTTCATTCCCTTCTCCTCTCCTCCTTGCCCACTCCCTCCATCTCTTGGCATCCTTCCCATTTGCAAGAGATCTGTCTCCTTGTTTCCTATTATGTTTTTTATTTATACTTTAGATTTCTCATAGAAGATAAATCATGAGTATTTAAACTTGTTCAATTTATTTCACTTAACATTATGGTCTCAAGGTGCATGCATTTTCCAACAAGTGACTCGTCTTTACCTTTTTTATGGCAGAGTAGTAATCCATTGTGTGTAATACATTTTCTTTATCCATTCATCCATCAATGAACATATAGGCCACGCCTAAGATGTAGCTGTTAGGAGCTTTCCTACTACAGACATGAGAATGCATAATTTCTTTTCTATATTTAGTACAGGGTCTATAATGTCTCATGATGTAGATTAGACTCGTAGTGATTCTCTTGTTTACAGCTTCCCAAGTGCTGAGATTATAGACATACTACCATGCTCAGTTCAATCGCCAGCTCAGTGCACCCCACCTGGCATAGCAGGCTGGGATTGAACCCCAGCCTCTGCACTCTGCCTAAACAGGTGCTTTAGTCAGCGGAGCTATAGGGCAGGCCTGATGTATAATTGTAATATGCTATCTTAACTCCTTTAGAAAGATGCCTAGAAGGGGAATGTCAAGTGGGATTTTTAGTTTTAGTTTTTTGTGGACTCTCCATACTGATTTCCATAATGGTTATACTAGTGTAGTTTCCTACCAACAGTGTAGAAGGATTCTTTTTTTCCTTGCTGCCTCACCAGCATTTGCTATTATTTGATTTCTTGATGATAGCTATTTTTTTCTAGAGTATGATGGAGTCTCAGTGTTATTTTAATTTGCGTTTCTCTAATGGCTGCAATGTTGAACATTTTTTCATATATTGATTTGTGATTTGCATTTAATTCTGAGAGGTGTCAGTTCATTTTACTTGTCCATGTTTTGGCTTAGGACTTTTATTTGGGCAGGTCTATTTTTTTTTTTTTTTTTAGTGCGTTATATATTCTAGATATAGTCTCCTGTCTGAGAAGTAGTTTGCATACATTTTTTTTTTCTATTGTGAAGATTGTCTAGTCATTCTGTTGGTTGTTTTCTTCACTGTGCAGAAACTTTTTAATTTGATGTGATCCCACTTGTTGCTTGGTATGATTTCCTGAGCAACAGAGGCTGTGTTTAGAAAGTCATTGGATACACTCATGCATGCTTTAAGAGTTTTTCTTATTTTATCTTCTAGCAAATTACTTTCATTTTTTTTTAAAGTTTATTTTATTTTCTTCAACCACATTACATATTTGTTTGTGTTATGGCCGGCTCAGCCTTCCCTGCGGGGTGAGGGGCAGTGCAGCACGTGGTGCCTGGGATCGAGCCGCAGTCCCTGCGCGGTGGCCTGAACTTCCCGACGCATGCACTTTAGACCGCTAAGCCATCTCACCAGCCCAAATTTCTTTCATTTTAATATCTAGATTTCTGATTTATTTTGATTTTAGTTAGTACATGGGTAGAGACATGGGTCTATAGTCAGTCTTCTGCATGTATATTGCCGGTTTGCCCAGCACCACTCGTTAAAGATGCTATCTTTTGTCCAGTGTATGTTTTGACCTCTTTGCGCCTGCAACATTCTCTAGTCTGTTCCATGGATTGATACATCTTTTTTTTTTATTATGGCCAACTCAGCCCACCCTGAGCATGGGGCTGATGCAGCATGCGGTGCCAGGGATAGAACCAAGGTCCCTGCAGATGCCTAAGCTTTCCTAAGCAGGCACTTTAGACTACTGAGCCATCTCAGCAGTCCATCGATATGTCCTTTTTTGTGCTAGTACCATGCTAATATTCTCATTGTGGCTTTATGATATATCTTGAAATCCAGAACTGTGATGCCTCCTGCTTTGCCCTTGTTGCTCAGCATTGCTTTAGCTATTTTTTTGATCTCTTTTGATTCCATAAGAATTTTAGGATTGTTTTCTGTAGTTGTATGAGGAATGCTGTTGGTATTTTGGTTGGTAATGCGTTAAATCTATATGCCAGTTTTGGAAGTATGGCTGTTTTTATAGTATTGTTTCCAGGAACAGGTTAAATTTGCATTATCTGATGTCCTCCTTGATCTTCTTAATCAAAGTATTATAGTTTTTGTTGTAGAGGTCTTTCACTTTGGTTAGGTTAATTCCAAAGTATTTATTTTTTTCGAACCCCAGTCCTGCCCCCCCCAAAAAAAAACAAAACACCGAAGTATTTATTTTTGACACTACTGTTTTCCTAACGTTTTCCTCAGTGAGTTCATTGTTTGTCTGCAGGAATATTATTGATTTTTGTGCTGAATTATTACAGGAAACTTCTGATGGAGTTTTGGGATCTTCTAAAGGATACTGCATGTGTGAATAAAATAGTTTGACTTCTGAGCTGAGGAGATAACTCAGTGATCTAAGTACCTATCTGGAAGCTCAAGGGTTCAGTCCCCAGTACCATATGTCATGCTGCCACGCTGGCCACTGAAGTTGGGTGTAGTGGCACATACCTCTAAGCCAGCACAGAGAAGGCTGAGACAGAAGGGTCACGGTGAGTCCACGCTGCATAATGAGACCCTCTACCAAATTAATTATTTTTAAAAGATAGATTGATTTCTTTTTCTATATAATCTCTTTTATTTTTCTCTTGTCTGATTGGGCTGGCTGAAATTTGGAGTGCTATGTTGAATAGTAGTGGTGATCGTGGACACCCTTTCATTTCTGGTATTAGAGGAAGAGCTTTCAGTTTTCCTTCATTTAATGAGATGTCAGAAGTAGGTTTGTTATAAATAGCTCTCGTCAGATTGAGATAGGTCCTTCTATTTAAGTATAACATTCAGTTTATTATTTCTCTCTCAAGAGAGTTTTCTTCAGTCCATTAAGACCCAGCTCCCCTTCCATGGACTTTGCTGGAGGTCGCGGGGCAGCACCAGCAGGTCTAAATCAGGATAGAGGTGTTGGTCCTTGTGGGCTTCACGAGATCAATTTCTGGCGACTTTGCTGTGAATGGCAGAACTCACACAGCAATGCAGCTTCACATATAGCTTCGGAATTGAAGACACTCACTTTGGAAATGTCCCTGACAGCAGCGGCCTCCACTTTGTTCTGAATGACAGACTTCTTAATGGCCTTGTTCTTGGGAACTCACTGGGTGCCGTCTGTGCAGCAAGTAGGCTGCGCATGACTGTGGCCCTTTTTGGCACCACCATTGTTCCTTCTTTTTTGGTAATTTTTTTTTTTTTTTTTTTGGTACTGAGGATTGAACACAGAACCTTGCACTTGCCAGGTAAGCACTTATTCTACTGAGCTATCTCCCCAGCCCTTTTCATCATCCTGGAAAGGAGTGAGATAAGGTTCTTCTATACATATTTTCTTCAAGGTTTTTATTATGAATAGATATTGATATTGTCAGACTCTATCTATTGAGATGATCATTGATGAATTACATATGATCCTTGCTTCTTATTTGATGTACATTACATTTATTAATGTGGGTATATTGAGCCACCCTTGTACCTCTGGGATGAAATCTGCTTGATCGTGATGTAGAACTTTGTAAAGTCATGCTTTGTTGTGTTCTGTTTGCCGGTGTTTATTGATTATCTTTTCATTTCTGTTCATAAAGGAAATTTAGCTGTAATTTTCTTTTTTACTTGAGTCATACTCTGGTTTTGAAATCATGGTAATGCTAGCTTCCAGAAATGTTAGGCAATATTTCTTCTCTTTCAATTTTATTAAGCATTTCAGGAATATTGGTGTTAGGTCTTCCTTAAAGTCCTTTAGAATTCAGTATGAGTTCATTGGGTCCTGAGATCTTCAAAGTTGGAAAGTTTTTAAAATTATTATTATTGCCTCAATTGCCTGTTATTGGATTATTTTTTAAAATTTTATTTATTTATTTATTTATTTATTTATTTATTTATTTTATTATGACTGGCTCAGCCTGCCCTGGGGCTGGGGCTGGCACAGCATGTGGTGCCAGGGATCGAACCGCGGTCCTTCCAGTTCCTAAGTTTCCCTAAGCCGATGCTTTAGACTGCTGAACCATCTCACTGGCCCTGTTATTGGATTATTGAGGGATTTTATATCATCTTCATTTAGTTTTGGTATTATATATATATTTAGGAATCTTTTTGATTCCCCAATTTATTAGAGGAAACATTTTCCAAGTATTTACTAATAATACTCCAAGTTTGCCAGTTCTATTGTGATTTAATCAAACTCATAACTTTTCACTTGCCAGGCAGGCACTTGTGCCATGGAGCTATGTCCCCAGCCCCTTAACCTTTTTTATTTTTAATTGTACTGTTTTGGGTCTTTTCTTTTTGTGGTAGGATTAGTTCAGTGTTGTGTATTGTGTTTATTCTACAAAGAAGCAGCTCTTCAATTCATTGATTCTTTGTATTATTTTTTAGTCTGTATTTTATTTCTGATCTAATCTTAATAGCTTCCTTCTTTGTATTAATCTTCAATTTGGATTGTTCTTGTTTTTGTAGACTCTTGAGGTACATCATTAGGTTATTTATTTGGACTGGTTTTACTTTTATGATGTAGGTATTCACAGCTATGTACTACCCTCTTAAACCTGCTTTCATTGTGTCTCATTGGTTCC
>PVKN010003538.1:0-36795 GCA_004027915.1 Capromys pilorides
ATAGATAAGTGATAGACAGACAGGTAGCCATCCCTCATCTATTGGTAGCCACTTGTTCCCAGGGCCCCTGGTGGATTCTGAAGTCTCCAGAAGCAGATGGTGTAATATTTCTGTATAAATTAATTATCTCTTCCAATGTACATTAGGTCATTGATAGATTATTGTAACGTCTGACACAGTATAAATTTTATGTAAGTAATTTCAATGCTATATTGTTTGGGGAATGACAACAGAGGTCCGTATGTACTTTGTAAAGGCACAGATTTTTCAAATATTTCTCATTTTCTCATGTGCAATCAATAAATGAAAACCCAGAGAAGCTAACTGGATGAAAACGGGACTGTGGGTCACTCCTGCCGCGGATCCTGTGGCTCCCGAGCGCTGTGACTCCCCGATCTCACTGCGGGAGCCTCCCTGCTCCACCACCTTGCTTAGAATGGAGATGCCTGCCTCAGCTACTCCTGCTGTGCTGCTCCCGCTGCTCCTCCCTCCCCCCTCCCAGGAAGAAGCACACACCTCTGGGTTCAGGAGTGGCGAGGTGTCCCCATGTCCTGCTCACATCTGTGACGTGTGGCGTGAGCAGAAAAGAGGGTCATTTCCTGAGTCCCGAGTCTTCCTGCCAGATCGGTCTTCTGCATTTCCATATGGATTTTAAAAATCAGTTTTCCAGTTTTCACACAGACTTGACAGCTTTGTTGAGAATACACTTGTCCCAGTTACTTTTCTCTAGTTGCTTCGACAAAATACCTGACCCTCACAATTAAAGGAGGAAAAGCTGACTTAGCCGCAGTTAGTGGAGGTTTCAGTCCATACTTGGTTGGCTCCAAAGCAGAGCAACACATGGCAGAGGGAAGCTGTTCATGGTGGCAGAAAACAGCCAAGAGCAAAGGGAGGGGCAGCAGCTGCTGCAGCTAGCAGGCCCCTCTCCCCTCCTTATATCCTGTGCAGATTACCCAGCCCAGGCAGGTGTGGAACTCGCGCTCCTAATCTCAGCATTGGATCATGAATTAATCCCACACTCTAGAAGTTGCCCCAGTGACTGCGTGAGGCTGTGAGATGGTTCCTGGACACAGGCCACAACAACACTGGTGCACAGTTTAGGCTGTAAAATGTGCTTCTGTAACTATTCTCATTTTACCAACCGATGACTGTGGTGTGTCTCTCTGCTTACTGGGCTTTTTTTTTTTCCATAGTATTTTATAGTTTAAAATACTTTGATTCATAAACAGTACCACCTTTTTCTTATTGATGATATAAGCAAAAGCCACCTTACCTAAAATTTGTTGATCTATACCAACAGCTTATATCAACAGTTGTATCACACTTGCACAGCATTGCATGCATCACAATGTTGTGCAGCCTTCACACCTGTCCAAGCCAGGTCTCATTCTATCTCTGGAAGGTGGGCTCAGCCCCACCTCCTCACCTTCACCCTTCGTGCCCAAGCTCCAAGTCCAGGATGTCTGAGTGGTTATAAATGACCTCGGTGTTGGGTTTCCACTTCCAGGTGTGATCGCTCACCCTCCGAGCTCAGTGTCACTTTACGAGAATCCAGAGGGCATGCTCTGCATCACGGCTGCGTCTTCCTGGAAGCAGGGACTGCCTTCTTCTCTGTGCATCTCCTTCAGTTTCTCAGTGAGTTGTGAGAATGAGTGGGTACATGAGTCATTCCCTCATCTTTGCTAAAAGTTTTCTGACTGTGGAAGCTGGAGAAATTCGTTGTTTAATACACACCAGGTAGGCCAGGGAGTCTTAGTTCCTGGCTTATCTGCCTAAACACATTCACAGCCATGGGCTTACATTCACAATAATCTTAAAGTTATTATCAAGACAAATAATTTTAATAGCAGCCTTAAAGTTATCAGCAGGACAAAATGTTTCTAGTATTGTAGCTATTATGAAATTTAGAGAGGAGACAAATTTAAAAGCAATTTAACCTTCATTTCAAGTTTTATGTGTGTTCAGGATATTTGCAGATAAAACACCAACTATAGTCACAGAATAGCATCAGGCATAAATTTCTAGTGGATGAATTATAGCAAAGGTGGGGGTGGAGTATGATAGTATCGTAGAGGAAGGAATTGCCCAAAAGGCAGAGGAAGTATGTTGGAAGAAAATCAGGCTAAGGGGCGAGGGACAAAGGTTAGGAGCACAACTCCCGCCTGGCGACCACAGGCTGCTGAGTGCAACTCCTCATGGTGGGCAGAAGAACAAAAGAAAATCAGTACACACATTGGAGAGTACCTCAAGTACCTGACACTGGAGACCACTGAATGCCACGTTAAAGGACAGAAATGCTGGAGTTTAACCCATAAATAAAATAAATATGCATCCATAAAAATAACTAGAAAGGTCACATTTGTCAAGTATTAGACAAATAGAAAATGCCTCTGGAAAAATAATAATGATGTTCCAAGGGAGAACCACCCATAGATGCCAGCATCATTAGGCAAACATTTGAAAATGCACGGTACAGCTGTAGACTCTGTTGGTATTTCTCCCAACACATAGGATCGACCAGAACTTTAACCAAGGGACAGCAGCAGCCTAAAGACACATTTGTCTGCTGCAGCTCAGTACAGCAACGCAGGCAACGCAAGCCCCCCTCACGATTCTCCTGACAGCAGCGGGCGCCCGCAGGAGCCGCCCAGAATGGAACTGAGGCGTTCCACAGGGTGCACAGCAGGACCGTGGGAGGCATGGAGCCACAGAAGGTCCTCCATGCCCAACCAGCTGCCCACAAAAGGAAATAGGGCAGAGGCCAACACAGCATGGGGCGGGGAGAGCCGGAAGAGAGCAGTGCAGAGCGGCCATCTCAGGAGGTGACGGAGAGTAGGACGTCCTGGGCTGGATAATCTGGGTTCTTCATTTGGATCCTGCTGCTGAAAAGTAGACTATGGGGAAAGACAAACGGAATATAAATAAATTTATTATTTAATTCATATTATATATACATATATATATATATATTCCACATTACTTTTAATCATTTTCATTTTTCTCCTTTTTGTATTTAGTACATGATATACAGGGTCTCACCACACAAATTGGACTTGTCAGTCTGCCAGGCACTGGGACTACAGGTGCGTGCCACCACGCCCAGTCTCAATTGCTATCTCAGTGCCCTCCCGGGAAGGGGGTGACAGGGCATGACAGAGATTGAACCCTGGTCCTTCTGTCTACCTAAGCAGGCCCTCTCATCTGCTGAGCTATCTGGCTGGCCCTTAATTATTTTCTATAAGCCTGAAATTATTTCAAATGAAGAGTTAAAAGCATTGGGCCCAGGGGAAAAAATGTCTGTTCTATGACAAGAAGTTCAGTTTTTATTTGGGAGGCATTGTAACATCTTTCACATTGAAATTATATTTTATTATTTAATTCATATTATATTTTTGTACATTTTATATCTGGTTTCAGATATAAAATATAGTGGGTCAATTAATAATTATTCAACAATTTTCAAAGAAGTATCTGATTTAAAACTCTTTTTGTGAAATTAAATTCTGACCCAAAAGAGCAAAGAAGTTTAGGGACCTATCATTTTATTTCCTCAACAAAAAGAGAATGGTCAGCTTAGAGCCAATGCCTGGTTCCAGATTGGAGATTTTCCTTTTATTCTCCCAAGCTCACCCGTCCATCTCGCCCCGAGCATGGAGTAGTGTAGCCTCTGTCTCCCAGGTCCTGTCAGGGGCTCCAGGGAAGGACTGGGGACTGGGAGAGTGCAGCAAGGGGGCCCCGCCTGCCCTTTCCAGTCAGTCTCAAGTCAGATATGGGGTCTAGTTCTGGAACTCTGAAAGTTCTCTGGAAAACTAGCATGACTCACTGCTTGTGTCAGCCCAACTATTTTTCTCTGCAAAGGCAGGGAGAATATTTTTAACACCACAAAGAATGCCAGCACACCCAAACAATGGCTGGAATAAGCAACTACGTCTTTGGTTTTCATAGGTCCCTTGATAGCAAAAAGCAATTACAGAAGAGTTCCGAGCGGCCCCGGGGAGTCTGAGACTGGAGTGAAAGCGTGGGGCTGTTCACGCGCCGTCGCAGGATTAGCAAACTGAAGCAGATGTGGCAACGCTGGAACTGGCGTTTGAACGTCTTAATGTTGAAGTTATTTAAAAAGTGGAAATACACAGCTGCTCAGGCATTCTTAGCAGCAGAATGGACACGGGAGTGCTCAGCAAGGGACATCCAGGGACAGAGCCCTCAGCAGGCGCAGGTCACAGGACGCGCTCTGCGCTCCAGGGCGAAGGTCACGGCTGGCACGCACTCAGGCACACGTGCCCCACGCTCCTGCATCTGTTTTAAAAAGGGAAACAGCAGGGCCAGGGGAGCAGAACTTGCCGCTACACCGCTTAGCATCGGGGCTCAGGAAGTGCTGGGGAGTTCTTCATACTGAAATTTCCATGCTCTGAGAAGGGGACAGTAGTGATCCTCCTGTTCTCAGCCTCCCCAGGGCTGGGATTGCAAGAACGCACCACTGCATCTAGTCTAGCGGGCAAGGCTAGCACAGCATGCGGTGCTGGGGACTGAACCCCGGCCCCTGCGCTTATCTAAGCAGGAGCTTAGTCCACTGAGCTATCTTGCCGACTACTCCTAACTCCACTAATGGATTCACTTCCTGCAGTGCAAAAACTTCTTGAACCTATGAGGAAAAAACAATGCCTGAGATGTATCAGTAAGATAATTTAAAGAGAAAATAACTCCTCGGCATATGCTCTGCATAAGGCATGCTACGCTCTGCTCATAGTAGGGACCCAGAATCACTTAACAACAAAGGCAAATTACACAAAAGCACCCATCATCACCTCGAGAAGCTGCTACTGTATAATCTATATGCAAACTCTGCAACAACACAGGTGGACTGTCTTCTCAGAGAACTCAGGTCAAGAACCTCCAACCCTGGTATAGGTGTATGCCCACCATATTGCCCTGTAAGTGGTAGGGACAGGCGACGCCTCCATTTGTGCTCTGGGCAAGATCCTCTCTTGCTCCTCAAGTGATTCGCTCCAGCACTTCCTTATCTCTGGGATCACCACTCTCCCCCAATAGCAGGTCACGTTTATCAGGAAGCTGACACTCAGGCATCTCTGCTCTCTTAGCTGACAGTTTAACCATAAAGCCTATGCTTTTATTCTTCATCTGCCATCCTTCACCCTTCCACCACAGACATCTTAAGAAACCTGTCTACACCCTGGCCTCAAATTCCTCTCACCCACGAGCTCTGCCTGCTTTGAATTTACCTTCACCAGCTTCTGCCCATCCCCTGACCACCAGGCCACCAGGGCACCCACATGGCCGAGGCCATGGTCACCTCTTAAGCTGGCCTTCGCCAAGGTTTATTTCTCACAATACTTCATCTCTCCCCTATTTCTCCAGGAGCATACAATGTTTTGCTAAACAGAATAAACATTGCTTTGTTCCTCATTTTCAACTCCTTTGTGGTCTGTTTTTGGGGTTCTTCAGAATACCTGCCATGTTGAATTCCCCCAAACCCACCTGGGACACCTGCTTCTTTGTCTGGTACTTAGCTGCAAGGAAAACACAAATGAGCGATTTCCATAGGCCATGAAAGCTCACATACCTGTGCCTTGATTTGGAACTCAGAGTCCACTCTCATGTTACAGTCTTGAGAAACACCACATCTAGGGCAGCCATCATGCGCTGGAGGACTCAGCTCCAGCTATCTGAGTGGAGGCAAACTGCAATAAGCTAAACTGTGAGGCATTTACAGTCATGTTTTTGAAAAAAAATAAGTACTGGAGAACCATCTGCCAAATCTGGCCAGTGCCAAGAGATGCAAAAAGAGGCAGATAAATCCAGGACTGCACAGATGGCAGTTTATCAGACTCTCACAGACACAGCCTGATGGCTGTGGTGAAACTAGAGCAACTCTTCATCCTGAGCTACCTACCTGGGCTTTCTCACAAACTGTGGGTTTATAAGTCCACTGTTAGGAAGCAGGTTGGGTATCAGGGGCCAGCACACACACTTGTTCATCTAAGTGTCTTAATAACATTATCTTATAGGTTTGGAACGCACCTCACGGCCACATGCCCAGCAAGCAGACAAAATGGCTGCCACAGCTAAGATGGCTGCCCTCAGACTCCTCAGGATCTCTTTGTGTCACTTGCTGTTTTTCTCATTCTTGAAAGAAAAGTGCACCCATGCAAGGCTGTTGTTCTGCACACGCACCTTATCAGTGACATCTGAATATAAAATTTCAGGTAACTTGTCTATACTTTAGTGAGACATGATGAGTCATGTGGCTTTAGTCCTCCTCAGCGCACTAAGCTTAGTCCCTGTGAACCTACGGCTGCCTGGCGCGTAGTCCATGACACACTACAGACATTACACAACATTGTGTGAGCAGAGATGCCAGCAACTCAGGGAAAGTAAGAAATGTACCTGCGGCTTAAATGCCAGTGAAAGGGAGCAAGTCTCTGGATTTCTGGAAAAATAAATATTCACAAAAGAAATGAAAAATAAAATACAGAAGAATCGAAAGAGACACTTAGTTTAAAAGTCAGAGCACCACTGTGGTCTTTGCTATTCCAGTATCTTCCTAAGCTATTGTGCTGACGTTCATGTAGGAGGATTGGAACTGGGCACTGTTATAATTTAGCTGTGAAGTGTTCCCCAAAATTTCATGGGTCAAGCAGCAGGGCTTCTGGAAGATGACTGGATCTTGGTGTCACTACCGTGGCCAGTGAGCTAATTCATCGAGGAGCTCACAACACATACGCTGGTCAGAGGTGAGGCCTGAGTGGAGGAAGCGGCCCACGGCTGTGTGGCCCCCAGCGGGGTGTGTTCTTGTCATCTTCCATCCTTGCTTCTCTTCTCCTGATGCCATGTGCTGAGGGGCTTTCCTCTCCTACATCTTTCCAACAGCAGCTTCTCTTTCGAGGTCCAACAGCCATGGAGTGAACTCTCTGAGGTAAGCCAAGCAGACCGCCCCTTCCGCAAGAGGCATGTGATCAGCATTTTATCCCAACAACAACAAGACTAGTGAAGGGGCAGAAACCTGGCACAGTGAGAAGTCAAAGAGCAAAGCCCTGTGGACACTGGGACACCACCTTCTGGATCTTAATGACAAGATAGCAAAGTTAACATCACAAACTGCTTAAGTAACTACCATGCATCCAGTTTCCAAAATGGCTTCCCAACAGTTCTTACAACAACATTCTCATTCTTATGTTTGTCAATTTCATCTTGAAGACACCGAGGATGTCAGCTAATTTATAATAATCCATCCATCATCCATTCATCAACTAGAAGTTTGCCGATAGCTAGGACTCACAGGCACGACAAGCTCTTGTACAGTGTTAGAAATGTAAATTGCGAGTATTAAAGTTCCATTCGTGACCAGTATAATTATTGGACATTATAAATGATTTAGGTCAATAAGTTAGATACAGAAAAACAATTATGCATTTTCTGATTCACATTTTTAATATTATCAATGTACTTTGAAATGACTGACCTTTTGGATAAGTAGAAAAATACCCAAGATTTTCTTTGCATTGAATATTAAACAGAGAGTGTTGCTCTGGTGTAGTAGTGTGCTCAGAGAGATAAGAGGAGGTGTTAAAGAATTTAACTTTACTTCCCTAATTTGTTAGATATCCTGTGTAAAAAAAAATAACAATATTGTGGATAGTAATCCAGGCAGACAGTTGGCATGAAGCACCATTTCCATGTTATGATTCGCATTCTCTTCTCTGCCAAGCAAGGAAGCATACATATAAATACTGGAGACAACTTTGTAAATTCTATGATGTGATTGGCAACGACTGACACCAATGGAAACAAGCCCAGCCCTCCACTCTCACAGGAGAACCATGATGGAAAGACCAGTCCTCTGCAGCCCCAGGTGCTCCTGGCACTCGGCTGAGAGGCCACGTGGGTCTTCCCATGTCGGCCCTGCACCCCAGGTCCAGAAGCCGCCTCCCTCATCGGTGCTCAGATCCACCTCACTGCGCCTCAGTCCCGGGCCTTAACTTTTATCATCTGCCTGGTCAGTAGATACTGAAAGAGATGTCTGAGAGTGACTGGAAGAGAATTAAGTCAGATTCAACTCAAATTATTTAGCTAACCCGTGCTTTTTGAATTGAAATGCTAAAAGCACATTTATCTATGATAACTGGCTTAAATTGTCCTTTCTTAGAGTTAAAACTATTTCAGTGTATTTATTTCATCAATTTATTTACATGTTTGATTTTTTTTTTTCCAGTTACCCACATAGCAGGACCCTCTGCACCAGGCAGTAACATCTAATGGATTGATGGAGATGGCACCATCTGATTCCACCCTGATGCAAACAGAGAGAATCAATCAAGCATCTAATCCTGAGTTCCACCCGGCCTGAGCACTCGGGAAAGTGCCATGTCCTGGCACTAGTGGCAGGTCTATTTTCACCAGTCACACAGTGACACAAGCTGTCCATATTCCTGGAGTGTTTGGGGGCAGTTTAAATGTGCCATCTTTGGACTCCAAGGATTAGCTAAGGAAAGATCTTGGTTGCTGGGTGTCAGAAGAGTAACAGCACCTGGTCCCAGATGCTCCTGGCATCTGCACGGGCAGGAGCTGTGGAGTCAATGAAACACCCCGGAAACACCCCAGATGCCTTGCAATCCGTGAAGTCAATGAACAGAGCCTGTGTGACTCAACTCCCTGGATTCCTAACTCTTCATTCACTTTCAACTGCATGGAAAAATGGGGACCTGTGACTGTAAAACAGAGGTTTGGATCACCTTGACTTCAAATGATAAATGTTTTTAAAAACCCAAGACGCTGCTCAACTTGTCCAGAGAACTTGAATTACCAGCGAGTTATTTATGAATTGTACTCCTGACGAAAGAGCAGGGCATGTGTATGGGTGTGCATGTGCTCAGTAAGAAGGCTGCTGAGATTTCAAACTGCATATTCTGAGGGCCCAGAATGGGACACACAGGTGCTTTTTCCTGACCCTGGTCGGATCCTTTCTGTGTCCCCTCCAGACCTTCTGCACAGAAAGGGGCAGAGAGTGCAGCTGGTTGGAGCTCGAGGTCCAGCGTGAGATGCAGCCATCCCATTTAGCTGCTGAGTTAGAGAGGTGAACCTTTGGGGGGGCCGGAATGAAGGAACGCGTGATGGCGAATGGTGTGCGGAGCGCTGGCTGAACGGGCGCTGGGTCAGCTCCAGCCTGGTCTGCACCTCGGGTGTGTGCGCAGCCTTCGTGCTGAGGGCGCAGGCACAACAGCTTCCTGTTGTCCAGAGCAACCGTGCCCAGTCTCGGCATCCACACCCTCTGCCAGTCCTCCATACCTTGATTTTATGGTATAATCTGTGAGATCTATGCTAGTCCCTTACATAACCACTGCAATGGCTCCAGGTGGCGTTTATGTTTACTCCTTCTCTTGTTTAGAATTATTCTGTAAGCAAATAAGTGAGCAGATGATGTACTTTTGGGTACTGAACCCTTCTTGTTAAAATAGAAGTATTTCAATATATATGTTTATTCATTTCATCGATGCAAAAAGTTTACTGAAAACGAGGCTTATGTCCTTAGCTATTCCTTTTCTGTAGGAATCTTTCTGGTTTATGTCTTGTACTGGGTGACTACTTCGACAATAATGATAATGTAATAACCACTGTTACTATCTTATTATTTGGTTAAAACGTTGTAACAGGCCAGATGTGGTGGTGCACACCTGTAATCCCAGCACTTGGGAGGCTGAGGCAGGAGGAACAGTGCGAGTTCGAGACCAGCCTGGGCTACAAAAGTGAGCTCAAGACCAGCCTGAACTACATAGCAAGACCATCTCAAAAACATAAAAAAATAAAATAAATAAACAAAAGGTTGTGTCGTTCATGGAATAAAAAGATGGAACAATAACCACCGTTTTCCTGATTTCTTTTTCCCTGGAGCTCCTACACGCGCATCACCAAGGAGGGCGCACAGCCAGCCCAGTCCTTACTCCAGCTGTGGCGCTGCCCGCCACTGCGTGACCCAGCAAGGCCACGATGGAGCCTCGCAGCCGAGGAGCGAGCGCAGCCCCTGGCCCGCCTGCCCTGCCCCGACCTCAGCGCCCAGTCCAGGGCTGCTCACCTTGACCCCTCTGCTTGCTCACATTGGGGCGCTGAGCAGGACCCTGTTGACAGTGGTACACGGCAATGTGTCCCAGTCCTTAACTGCGGAAGAAGGACCCATTTAGGAGAGGCTCAGATGTGAGGAACGAGAACGGCAGCCGTGCAACACAGCACCTGGAATTGATTGATTGACTGATTGGTTGATTGATTGATTTTAAACTTTTTTTTTTTTTCCCCCAGAACCAGGGATCGAACTCAGGACATTTCACTTGCCAGGCAGGCACATGTGCACCTGAGCTAACTCCCCCGCCTAGCGCCTGAGTTTTAGACAGGAGAAAACGGAGGCCAGAGCGGCGACAGCTCGGTTGCCCGGCCACGGTCGAGGAACACAGGTGGCGGGGTAGCTTCCGTGCAGCGTGCGCCTTCCCCTCCCTGTCCACAGTGGAGGACATCGTCAGGAGCCCTAGTCCAACCACTTGTCCACACAGGAGCACCAACAGCACAGGACACAGCCCACTGGACGCGAACCGGAGCTCTTTGCAGTGCACCAAGGATTTGATCCATATTGTGTGAGCAAGGCATCTCACAGGCCACAATGGGCTGTTGTCAGATGCAGAAAAGCTGCGCTAAAATGCATCACACTAGAAATTGTGCTTTCTTGTAAAATGGAGAAATATGAAATAGTGGTTTCTGGGGCTTGGGAGACAGGTAGGCAGTCTAAGCGCCTATCTGGCAGGTGCAAGGTCCTGTTCCTGGCCCTGTGTGCCTTCCTGGCCCCAGAATCCCAGACGCCCAGTGCAGGCCTGAAACCAGGAAGGGATGGCTCAGCCCTGGGGAGGCTGAGACAGCAGGGTCTCTATGAGTCTGGACTGAACAGTGAGGCACTGTATCAAACAAATAAGCAAACAAACAAGAAGGGTGGTTTGTGGGAAATGAAGAGGAAGGCATCAGGTCACCAGCTGTATCTCAGCACTTTTATTTATCATTTCTTTCAGAACCTAGACAAGGCCGCAGCCAGAACGGAAGAGAAAGAGCAGCAAAGCCAGCAGCAAGACCCGCTCAGCTGCCAGCAGGCGTCCAAGTGGAAGCTTCCAGAAGGGAACACCAACACAGGAACACCTAACCCCGGCCTCTTCCAGGAGCCATAAGATGCGTCTCCTATGCTACAGTCTCACCAGTGCCATTGAAAAAAAATAAACAGGAGTCAATAATAAAAGGATATCAAGATCTTCCTGGCAGAACGTGAAATAAGACAAAATAAACTAAAAAGTCATATTCTAATCGATTCTTTTCCTGCTCCACGCTGCTTTACTCCCATGAGCCTTAGCGACGTCCGCTCATTTGTTATTACTGCGTTGCTGTTTACAGTAATAAGTCCGCAGGGTATTGGAGCTGCACTGAAAAACAACTGCAAGTCCCTGTTTGGGAAAGTTGTATCTGTCAGAAATTTATCTCAGCACATGTCTGGATTTTAAATAAAGCGTGAGGAATCTTGCACACGTGAAAGCTTGAAAAGGAAGCCCTGAAGCGGTTCTTACTTAAAGACTGAGTGAGGGGGCGGGCGGGCGCCTTTCCAGGCAGCAGAACAGCAAGCACACGTCACTCTCTGTTCTGCATATGTGCTGGATTATTGTTTTACCCCCTGAACTGTTTTAGACAAGTCACGGCGACTCCTAAAAGGATCAGAGAGCCAGTCCGCATGGCGGCCTGGGACCTCCCCGCAGGTCTCTCCCCTCCCTTGGCTCCCGCCTCGCCACAGGCATCTCCTTCTCCTCTGTTCCCCAGGTTGTTGTACCACCTTCTCCCTTGATAAAGTCAGTGCCACAATCAAACGCTGTCCTCCTCCCCTTCCATTAGGGGTCCCACCCACCCTGCACTCAGCTGTGGAAGGAAGAGCGTTCATCGCCCACCCAACCCTCAGGCCACACAGTGCCACAGGATGCCACCAAATATCTCTGGGACCTTTCCACCCAGGATCAGTGGCTACCGTGATGCAGAGAAAGTGTGTGACTCTCTTTCTTTGGGCTGAACTAGAAACTCTCAGGAGGTGTGAGGATTCGGGCATAGCATCCCCATGCAGAAGGACACAGCACCCCTGGCACTGGGATCGCCGCCAGCTCAGGTCCCTGGCTGTGTCTTCCAATATTACGTCTTTTCCGTCTGCTTTGCCTCATGCTGAATGTCAGGATACAGCGTTGTTTTGAGGACAGAAAGCTGAAAGTGGAGAGAGACTCAGGAGCAGAGCCGATGGGGCAGGCCAGCCCTGGCACGCTGGCCAGCTGCAACTCCTGAGACGTGCTGCTGTGCAGGAAGCCCCGTGCCCTGCACTCTCCTCAGGGGCAGGCACGCAGCCTCCTGCATTCGCGCGTCGCCCTCCAGGGAGCACCAGCACTGGAGTTCTTGCCACACAGATCTGGGTTCCCAATCACTCCACAAAACACTGCCTTGCACTCTCTGTGTCAGTGTCTTCAGAATGAAATTTCCCCTCAAACCTGATTTAATGCTGCGCTCTAAATTTGAGTGTTCATATCTCAGAAGTGACAATGGTGGTGCACCCCACCGCCTGCTAAAGTGATCGTGTGATGCACACCAGAGTCAGTGTGGCCTGAACACAGATGCTGACCAACTCTCACAAGGGGATGCAAGGGGTGTTCCATCCCAGTGTCACAGACATGAACAGGATGAAACACATGGTGGCCTCAGTTCCTAGTGCAACAGCTGTGCTCTGCGCAACATGAAAAGTGCCCTCTGCCCACGCCACGGCAGATGCTTCCCACCCGCTGTGGGCATCCAGGCCTTCTTCCAAAGGACTGGGGTGAAGGCAGAGGGAGGCTAAGACAGAACGAGGAAGAGCAGACAAGGACCTCGGCCCTCCAGAGGGGCGAGAGAGGGGAGCTGGAGATGACCATTGCAAATTCCTAGGACAGCCAGCTACACAGGAAAAAATGAACCAGGGTGGAAGACCTGAACAATGACCTTAATCATACCTGTGTGCATGGCTACATGGACATATGTAGGTGCACACACAGACATGTTTACATGCATATTCATAGATGCACGTTCTTTTAAATTTAGAACCAAGCAATGTAAAACCTCAGCCAGTGAGCACAATTTGTCCTGCTCGCATGCTTGTGATCCAAAGCACATGCACATGAAAGCAGCAGTTCCCTTAGAAATGGAGACCCAGACGATCTGCTCTGCGACCCAAATGCTCTTGCATACAATTGTTTGCAATGTTGTCATATGACACAAAATATGTAAAGTAAATGTGGAAGATAAAGGGAAATAAATCGACGTGTGCTTAGTTTGAAAGCCTTTCTAGCTGGTAAGAGAGAGACAAGATGGAGGAGGGTCCTTGCATAGGGTAACCTGCACTGCCGTGTACAAAGTCACTGATCGCTTAAGCTCAGAGGAGTCCTTTGCTCTTCATGCAGCCTTAACAAGAACCTGACCCAGGGACACTTGTGTTTCCCTCCTCTTGGGGGTGTCACAGGAGTGCGACATGGCATTGTGACTGAACGGCTCCATTTCACACATCTCCCTACTCTCACCTGGAGAGAGGGAGTTGAGGGGCTCCTCAGCCCTCTCCTCCTTCTCTGCACAGGAGCTCACCCCAGTTCACTTGCTGGTGAGAAACCTCCCTCCAGGGAGAGGGAGGAGAAACTGGAGCTCAGCCATGGCCATGTGACAGCAGGCACCACCTGCACCTCACACCAAGACACCGCTCATGTGCCAAGTGTCTCAGTCACTCTTCTCTCATTGCTGGGACAAATACCCGACACCCAGAATTAAGGAAGGAAAGGTTTATTTAGCTCACAGTTACTGGAGGTTTCAGTCCATACTCAGCTGGCTCCAAGGCAGAGTGGCACAGGGCAGCAGTTCATGGCAGCAGTTCATGGCAGCAGAACAGCAACAATGGCAACAGAGACAACCGACCAACCAGGGCAACAGAGAGCAACAGAGAAAAGAGTCTGTCTCTCTGTCTCTCTTATATTACATTCAGGCTCTCTGCCTCAGACCATACCCATAATCCCAGCAGTACTGACATCCATAATCCTAGCAGTACTAAGACACATAATCCCAGTAGATCATGAGTTAGTCTCAAATTCTAGAAGTCCCCACCCTACAACTGCATGAGGCTTTGGGGAGACAACTACACACAAACCATAACACCAAGTTAAAGTTTATTAGGTATGTTTCCTTATCTTGCAGAACACTTGTGGACCAAGTTATTCATGATCCAAGGTTCCACAATGTGATAATTATTGTCAAGTGTGGCAACATGTAAAGCAGCTAAGAACGCACCTGACCCCACTGGATTATCAGCCTTTGGAATATGCTCTTCCACAGTGGAAACTCACGTGGAACTGTGCTTTAATAATCATCCATCTGAAAAGAAAAGCACAAACTCCAGGGCCGCCCCTGTGGTAGGGAGGCACCACCAGAAAGCCCAGCAAATAGCTAAGCTGGCAGACATGTGCAGTCCCCACCAAATGTGCAGTTAAAGGAGAATTCAAAAGGAAATCCGTAACTTTTTGTACACTTTCCAAAAAATAGAAATTTCATTCACCCCAGCTATTTCTCTCCTAGGTATCTTCTTGAAAGACTCAAAGACATCCCACGACAGGGATCCACGCACCCTGTGTTTGCAGTTGCACCCCACGAAGTGGCTGAACCATGGACAGGGCCTACACGTCCACCCACAGAAGGCGACGAAAGGGAATGTGGTGTTTGCACACAGCAGAGCACTGCCGTGCCACAGGGGAGCACTGCCCTGCCACGGGTAGCACTGCCCTCTTGCAGGGAGCACTGCCCTCATGCAGGGAGCACTGCCCTCATGCAGGGAGCACTGCCCTCATGCAGAGAACACTGCCCTCATGCAGAGAGCACTGCCCTCATGCAGGGAGCACTGCCCTGCAGCAGTGGGCATGCTAGAGGCGTTTGTAGGAAAGTGGATGTGCCTAAGATCATGATGTCAGTCGGATGCTCAAATTTTATATCACATTAATTCTCTTATATGAGAAGCCAAAAATATAAATAAGTGAAAGAGTAAAATGAACAATAGATAATAAGAAGTGGGGAGATGGGGTTTTCCTAAAAGGAAGTGGCCCAGATGCTGAGATAAGGAGACTTGAAGGAAAGGGACTGAAGAACCACGTGCATGAGACCCAGCCACCAGCTTCCCTCATGGACCACGTGGTTGTGCACTAAGAAGCAATTAAATGGAAAAGACAAGTGAACAACCACTCACCAAGAAAGCGATGAGAGAAACAGTAATAAACTCAAAGGACAAAGCAAAAATATCAAGAAAATAAGAAAAGAAAGCAAAAAAAGGAGACTGGGTCATGAACAGCTAGACAAAGCTGAACAACACCAAAGCATGTTGATAGTGGAGTCATAGGTAAGTGACTTACAGAGAAACAAGGACACTCAGAAGAAAATTAAAACCTTACAAATCTGTGGATTAGAAAAGAAATGGGCATATGACCATAACAAAAAGTATATTTGAGCATATCTTTTAAAAATTCCCAATGCAATTGACATTGTAACAATCTTCATGAAAAATGGGATGCATAGATTGTATCTTCTTAAAGATGGCCACTAACAAACCTGCAAGGGGCCACTAACCACTGTGACCTGCATTATATAGGAGGGGACTGACGACTGGTCCATTTTGTCCTGTACCTGGTACTTTATTTACAATCACATTGGATCTTAAAAGAAAACAGAAAGAGTCACAGGTTAATTTCATTTTATTTTTTTTAATTTAAATTGCTAATCTATTCAGATCATCTTCAAATGAGATAGGATGATAAATAAATGACGAAGTTTATTGAAAAGATTAAGAGGAACACTAGTATTACAAACTAAATGAAATTTAAAATGGTGATAAATTAGTAAGTTGAATGATTATTTCAACGGGCAGAAGGAAAAGGGCTTATGGAAGAGTTGGTTGATTTTTATAATAAAACAGCACATGAACAGAGGAAACTTACTTCATAAAGTTGTTTAACAAAATGTTACAGATAAAGAGCCTCAGATAAAGCATCTTGGACTCAGCCATGCCTTACGAAAACGAGATCAAAGTGTACCACGCTCAGTGCTGCTTTTTAAGATAGAATTGATGGCCCTGGTCTGAACAACATAACAAATGCAAGAGGTCACAGAGGAAGAGGAGCAGCGCCATTGGATGGGATCTGATCATTTTTACCAACACTTAAGGGAATCACAAACCAGTCTCTGAATCAATAAGGGCATTTAGCAAGCCCAGCGAGCACAGGATCAGCTCACAAAATTTAATAGCGGCTATTTATATCAGAAGATACTCCAGGAGGCAAAATAATGGTTATTGTAAAGAACGCATCTCACAAACTAGCTGCACTGTAAAAAAGACTTTTACAATACAGTTGCAAGTTCTTTTAAAGAATGAAGGGAACACTGAAATTCATACAGATTTAACTCTATGGCTAGCAAATTAAGAACTGAAACATGTCACTAGCAGTATTGTCCACATCACTCCATTGTCTCAGTGTTGTTTGGATCAAATTTCCACAGCAATAATTTGAAGGTTTAAACTCATTTTCCCAAGTGTATATGGAGCTTAAAAGTGACAAAAAGCTACAGACATTCTGCAAAGCAAGAACGAAGGAAGTGGACTTGGCCCCATGCACCGAGCTCTCCTAGCAGGGTACGGCAATAGGAAATATGGGTAAAGGTGAAGAGCCTGGGAGTGGTCAAGCAGAACAGAACACACAGATCCATCCCTGACCCACGATGTGGCACACACTGACGTGGCACCACGCAGCCGCAGCCACAGCCACACACAGAGGAGCTGGCTGCATGGTTCCCTCAGGACCCTGGCAACACATCGCCTTCTCAGCTGTGATACAAGTGGGTATCTACCTCATATAATATAGAAAGATAAGATTCTTACAAATTAAATATCCTTTTGTATAAGCTAAAATCAAAAGAGAGGAGCAAAAAGTATCCGACATTATCTTTTTTTCCTCTGGTCTATGGTTCCCTTAAATGAGATCCCAAACACGCAGTTCATAAGGAAGAAAAAGAAAAAAAAAAGGATTGCTGACTTAAAATTAAAAGCTATAAGCACAACAAAGAACTTTCAATTATTTGACCTTCAGGGAAAACATCCAGTAATATCAAGAATGTGCATGTTATACATATTGTAAACTTCATAAATTAGCTGGAAATGACACGGCAATGTGGCAACAGGAGCAAGGATATGCATAAGTTCCTCATGTTCAGGGAACTGTAAAGATGATTTTCATAGCGTTAGAGCCAAAATTTTAAAAGTATTTTTCTCCTCAGATATTAACAAAGCTGTGAAGATAGGTACTAGTGGATTTGGGGAACCATAGAAAAGCCAGTATCATGACTTTAGTGAGGAGGAGTTGTACTAGAGTCCACCAGGGACCAGAGTGTCCTGCTGGCCACACACCTAAGGGTGCACCGTGGCTCAGCAGTGTGCTCCACGTACGCAGGACCCACAAGAAGCACCTTGCTCCTGTCCCTGAGAGGCCACCAACACGGATTTTATTGCCTTATGGCCCACAGTAATGTAGAATTGCAAGCATTCGATTTTTAGCCCTAGGAAAAATTACAAATAAAATACAGAGCTTTTTATATTCCAGGCATGCTTTGATTCCTATTTTCAATGTAAATTGTTTATTAGTGCTGTGGAATACCAGAAACAGCTGGAAGCTTAGACGCTTACATATGGGGTTGAGGTTTTTTAAAAATGTGCCTATGTGTTTATGATTAGTAATAGAATTCATATAAAGTGTGAAGGCCAGCCTGCCCGGAGCTGTATAACAAGGCTCCACGCAAGCCTAGATCGCGTGGCTCGGCAAGTTAGCTCACGTGAATGACAGTGAGCCGCAATGGGACATTGAAAGTGGAGAGGAGACCACAGATCCCAAGAAAAAGACAGTAAAAGGAGAAAGGAGGAAGCCCTTCAGAGTTAACGTGCAGGAAGCTCCGCGGATCGCCCTCCTAGAGAAATAACCCTAGGCTTTGGAAATTATTTTAGGAATCCAACCACTTCCTGTGGCAGCCTGTTGCCTTTATCACAGGTGGAGATGGAACCACATTTATGGGGAAAAGAACCTGCTAAACGCGTGGGTTATACTCAGGCAGCGCCTCACCTGCTTCCCGTGTCAGGGCGACTGGCGCTCTGCTCTGAGGAGAGGATGTTCTGCAGCTCAGCTCTGTCACAGGCGGGCTACGGCTTCCGGCTTCCCACTTCCGCTTCCGGCTTCCGGCTTCCGGCTTCTGGTCTCCGGCTTCCGGCAAGGCCAGCCAGGGGCGTGCCTCAGCCGGCTGCTCCAGCTGGAGAAGTTCTGCCCCAGGAGAGCTCGCTTGGGAGGGTGGGGCTTACGTTCTGCATCCACGAGCTCCTCAGAGACCTCTGCCCCAAGCAGGGACTGAAAGACTGATGCAGCCACCAACAGAGCTGTGCTGTCACAACACGGGCGACTCTGAGGGGACACAAGGCCACCACTGGGCAGCAGGTCCCGCTGTAGCCAGAGCTCTCCATGAGGCAGAAATGAGCTCACAGGCCCGCTGCAGCCTCCAGAGCAGAGGGCAGATCTTCCCAGAGGAAATGTCTGCGAGGACAGAAGGCTCTGTGTGTCTGGGAGTGATGGGCTTTACCGGAAGTGCCCACCTCAGGGCGCGGCCCTACCTAGCGGAGATCTTGGCTAAGTTCAGAAGGTGCCGGCGCCTTGAAGCAGTGGCTGTGGAGGAGTCAACCTCTTGGAGTTGAACTAGAAGAGCCACGGCAAGAGATGAGTGCGGAGACGCTTCCTGGGAGCTGCGTGCCTCGGAGACGGGCCTCGGAGACCTCTTCTGCCAAGGAGCCTACAGAGATGGCGCTTTGGAACCATTTGTGTCCACGACTTGATTTGAATAGTGGAACAATTGTAGGAGCCCCAGGCCAGCCCTCAGTGACCCTGGGCTTGGAGCAGTGATGCACACTGTGTCCTCGGAGAGCAGAGGGGAGACAGGACAACTCGCTGGCCCAACCTGCTTAGGTAGTGCCCAGTGAGTGGCCCCACTGTGACTGGGAACAGGATGCTACCATGCCAACAGCCACTGCCAGGTGAAGCGCGGCCTCCAGTTTATTTCTCAGGCAATACGTCGGCGCTGCCTCTGTCCAGCTCGGAGCTGGTCTGGGGTCAGCGCAGGAGACCACCCCCAAGCAAAGTGCTGCGGATTGCTTGTTGTGCTCCTCCCAGCATGCCACTCTGCTCGTCCTCTTCTGTGGAAACACAGCATAGGCTTTGCACACAGCAGGTCGTTCATGCTGCGTCCCCAAACCGGGGCTTCCCATAGTGCCCTTGAGGTGCTCAGCGGCCCATGGGGGTTGTGAGCAACGATCCCTTCTTTCAATAGCAATGGCTGCATCCTGTTGCTTCTCAGCCACGTCTGTAAATTACAGACCCCTGAGTACAGTGACATAAAACAGCCTCTGAGCACCGTGTATCCCTGCTGCGTGACTCACTGCATTGTCATGTCTACATAATGTGTGACAGTGTGTTTAGTAGACGTGGGAGCAACCAAGATGTCCACCCAAGTGCTGTTCCTCGAAGCACTCACTCCAAGACATTAATCCATTCTCCAAGACCAAATGACAGGATCTTTGGACCCAGAAATGGTAGAAACAAGCCTGGGACATCCTGGGACAGAGGGCAAAGCCTTCCTGGGAGGAGGGAAGCTGCCTTGCAACTGAACGTCAGCTGCGAGGAGGCTGCAGGAGACCCAGCAAGGTGCCAAGCTGCTGCTCCAGAAAGGGAGAGTCATGCCTGGTTCTGACTCGCCGGGGTGGATCCATTCTGGTGATTCCTACAGCCAGGGGCATGGCTCCAAATGCTTCTTCTTAGGACAGACTTGGCCCCCTCATCCTAGAGGCCACTGAGGTTTTACGTTTCTGGAAGCATTATTTTGCAGAAGATCTCCGGGCTTGCACTTGATGTTCTATCGGGTGCTCAGCTTTGCCCGAAAGCTGCTGAGCTCCTCCTGTAGCTGCTGCCTCACTGGCACCAGTGCTCTGGCCTTATGCTAGCACTCACAGGCTTCCAGTTCTTCAGCTGAAGAAGGACAGAGGCGGGCCACAGAGACTCACACTACTAAGCTCCATGGTGGTCTGTCCTGTGTGCCTACTTGACTGGCCTGAGCACAGCGTGGAACATTAGCAGAGTGGTCTTCTGAGCAGGTCCTGGGGGCACCATCCTGGGTCGATCCCTGCTCCTGGTCTCTCCTTCTCAGCTCTCACCCACTGAGCTAAGAGGAGGAGGGTAGCTTCCCTGGGCCACACCTTCTCCCATAGACTGCCATCTCAGAGCCAGCTGATCCTGGGACAGAGACCTCTGAACTCCAAGACATAAATCTCTCCTCAGTCATGGATCCAACATGGAAGGTTTGACCAATACCAGCTATAGTGGGCAGCAGGCCAGAGCAACCCTGGACCACAGCCTTGGTGAGAACTGTGTCATTGAGACCTGCTTCTGCAGTGCCTGTGCAGAACCTGAGGAGAATCAGGCTTGAGGGTTAAGACCATGACGAGCAGAGGCTCAACGTGAAGACCCAGATCCAAGACATGGTCCGTTTTAGTCACCAGCAGACTATGAGGGCCAAGGCAGGGCTCAGTGTTCCCAGGAAACGTGGCCTTCAGACCCCTGGGGAGCAGAGAAGCCTCTACCACCTTAAATAGTGTGTCAGCAGGGTCAGCTCCAGACAGCTGTGCTGTAAGAGCAGATCACCCAGTTGTGTCACCTCCAAAATTGGTGTTTGTGGGTATCCTAAGAGCAGGTGAAGATAAAGGGCCTGTATAGGATTTTTCTTGGTAATGGTTTTTCTTTTCACATAAGCATTCTGTTTCTGTGGTTTCTTCATGGTTGGTCCCATGACAAGTCTGTGGACAGAGGCCAAGCTACAGAAGGAGAGCTCATGCTGGGCCCAGAGTCTACACACTTAGCCTGCCTTCTCTCTCACCATGAGAGTCTCAGTCCTTAGCTAAAGGATTGAAGAGAATTGTTTATAACATCAGCAGGAACACTTCATTCAAAATTTGAAACGCAGGATCCATTATACTCAGAGAACAGCATTGACAGATACATGTTTTCTTTCCTAAATAAAAGAGAAGGGCCAGGGGTATAGCTGAGTGGACCAAGGAGTTGCTTAGGAAGCACAGGGGCCAGGGTTCAATCCCTGGCACCGCATGCAGCACCGACCCTGCTCCTGGGTGCACTGAGCTGGCAATGGAGTGCTGGTGTGGTGGTGCATGCGTATAATCTCAGCACTTGGGAGGCAGGAAACAGGAGGATCACCATGAGTTGGAGCTGCAGGGTGAGACCCTGCACAAATATAAATAAATAAATGAATAAATAAGTATTAAATAAAAAGCAGTACTGACCAGCCAACGAGAGGTACTGTCAGCCATACAGGACAACAGAGCGAGCAGGGAAATGGGTGTGTGTGGAACACCAAGAAAAATATGGAACATAAAAGAGAAAAGAATGGAAAAATCAAACCTCTAATAATCGCTCTATTCTAAATTCAAAGATGCACATTTTCTCACTAAAGAATCATTTTACAGGAATCTGAGGGGTTTCATGCGATTTATCTTCTTCTTCAGCTGTCCGTGTTTTATTATTTCCCCCAGGTTTCTCTTTTCCCCCTAGTTTACGCTTGCACGACAGTGCGAGCTGAAGGTGTCTCCATGTGGCTCCGCTAGCGCAGCTGAGACCAGCACACAGGCACAACCCTTAAGAGCGGGAATGGCATTAGAACTTGACCTCATCCATTGATGCCATGGAGGATACCTGCTCAGGCCTAGGGTGGGAGCAGCATTTTTAGGAAGCAAGTGGACCATTCTTTATCTGAGGAGCAAAGTCTCAGCAGCCCCAGGCTGAGGGTAGCCCTGAGGACTCTGCACTGAGGCAGAGCTGCTGGGTGTCAGGCTTCCAGGAGCCACCACCCCTCAGGGCCACCCCCATCCATTCCTCTGTACCTTTCTTCCTGCAGGTATTCTTCTCCCCTCCACTGGTGAGAGTGTGAATTTTGGTTGTTTTCTCAGCATAAGTTTGGTATAATATAATAACAGGACCTTAAAAGAAAAATATCATTTCCATTTCGTAAATTATAGAGCCCAAAATGTTTTGAATCTGTTTACACCGGGTTTGCTGGTCTTGAATCTGAGTCCCAGCTCTCTATACTCAGCTATCAGGCAGCTTGCCTACTACCAAGACTGCAAGAAAAGACTAAGAGAAGAAAAAGCAAAACAAACAAACAAAAGCACTCCCAATTTGGCTAAATTGGAAGAACACCTCCTTTGCCATGTAGTACACAGAAGCATGCCAATTTATACGCCCAGGAGTAGAAAATAAAAGCTAAGAAGTGCTTTGTGGAGATGTCACCAAGTCCAGGCCGGCAGGCCTGGTACCCAGGGTTGAACTCTCTCCGATGTCAGGGCCTGGGGGCATACGGGGGCTCTAGGGTCTCAACACAGATAAGCTAGTACAGCAGCACATCTCTAAAAAAATCCCACTCTTCAAAGATCCCTCTTAACCTCTTGGCTGCAAATGCATATTTTAGGGTTTCTTGTACCAGTGGTACCTCAGCAGGAGGAATGCCATGGGTGTTCTCCTGCGAGGCCACCCCTATCCACTCCTCTGGTGCACACCCGCTACACATTCTTGCCTATTTATCAAGCTCTAAGGGCAAGCTCTTGGGGAAGATGACTGCCTGATCTGCAGGGATAAGGGAATACAACTCAACTCATAAGTAATGGCCTTACCCAGAGCTATCTATGAAATAAGCGAACAGTCTCATCTAATTATCTCAAAGTGATCTCCAGGTGCCTTGGGAACTTCACCACTGCACTGTGCAGGCTCTGTTCAGCACGCCCTGGCTGGGATCAGGCCAGTCCACGTGTGACATTGTGAGGCCACCTGACTCTAAGAGGTGAAGTGCGTGTGCTTCCAGTTCTTAGAGAAGCTGCCATACCCAGCTGCCCCACAAGCTCTTCCTGGCCTGGAGTCTGCACCGGGTTCCACAGTCAAGCCTGCAAGGACCAAAGCTCTGCTTTTAATCAGGGACATCATATTCTCTATGGAAATCAAGAGGAAAGCTCAGACCTGACAGGGAGACTCAACAGTGTGCAGAGTGCCTTCTCATCTTTGGGACCAAAAGAAGGATACCGCGTATCCCTGATAATAAGGCCAGCCAGCCTTGATAACTTGAAATCAAACCACTAGTCGCAGTCTGCCTAATGATGCCTGACCTGCCATTATAAGGTAACTACCCAAAAAAAGAATAGTGGACTTTAATGACAATGGTTATCACCATGGTAACAACCTGAACAACTTGAACAACCAGTGAGGGAGCAGGAGTAAGATTAGGGCTAGGTCCCATTTATGAACAACAAGGCCATAGCAGGTGTAACACACTCACACACACACACACACACACACACACACACCACAAACCAAACCACCAAGGTGAGATAAGACATTTATCAAAATGAGAGAATTTTCTCAGCACCCCAGCAGTAGAAGTGCTCACTGAAGAGCCCCTCTTGCCTGAGCTGACACACTGCCTCCAGGTGAGGTAGCTGGTCCCCTGGGGCCCTTTGCAGGCCTGGGTTTGCATGCAGAGTCTGGCGAGCTCATGATGAATAATTCATCCCTCATCTATCTTTTGAAGAGGTGTTAAATTGTCCTTTTGGCATGTCTGAAGTTTCTGAGGAATGCATTCACACCTCATTATCACTCAGGGATGGGCGCCTGCGAGGATGTAATTGTCTTCCCACCAAGGTCCTTGTCAGCCTGGTGATGCATGATTTCAAGACAGTGTGACTTCCCTTGTGACCACAGAGATAAAACCCCCAGATGACAAGGGGACAATGATCATTTTTCTCATTTAACTTTTAGAGCAGTTCCACTTTTCCCTAGTATTTGTTTCAATTAGAATTTACTTACAGCTACCTCCAGTATCTTCGAACTAAAATCTTTGAAAAGAAGACGATAAGTGTTTATTTCTTTTTTTTTTTTTTTTTTTTTTTTTTTTTTTTTTTTTTTTTTTTTTTTTTTTTTTTTTTTTTTTTTTTTTTTGGAGATACCAGGCATTGAACTCAGGACCTTGTGCTTGCTAAGCAAGCACTTATCCATTGAGCTATCTCCCCAGCCCCCCCAAATTGCTTATTTCTATGCTGTGGTGAAAAAGAAGACCTGTAAAATCTTTCTAAAATCATTTATCTTTGTATATCTCTTATTTATAAAACAACATGTGTGCTCTTTATCACTTTCAGTGGTTTTCACACATTCATGTTATTATAGAAATATTACAGGAAACTAGAAAGGTAACACAGCCTTCTCCTTTCACGACCACAGTGAATCTTTCAGGATGGCGTCAACGGCGAGCCCGGGTGGCCACACATGTGCGCTTGCCCTATGGGAGCTTTGTCTAGTGACTCTATGGCCTCCAGTCAGTGCACCCCTTCAGGTCCTGCTCCACACTCTGCAAAAGCACTCACAGTGATTTTCTTTGTCATTAGAATATTTGTGTGTATGCAAAATTCAGGAGGAAACACAGAAGTCTCCGGAGGGTGTTCCACTGGAAAGTGAACTTCTAGTACATATATACATCTTTTCCCTGCGCCCTGGGGCTCATGGCGTGTCTGTGTGTGTGTGTGTGTGTGTGTGTGTGTGTGTGTGTGTGTGTCAGACAAGTGGGTGGGACCCACATGGACCAAGGCAGAACAGTGAGGAGGCCACATACTTGCAGGACTCCTAATTAGAAACAACAACAACAGGGCTGAGGGGTGCACATGGATAGTAGAAGGGACAGAAAGGCAAAACACAGAGAAATGCTGGGAATTTCAGCTCAAGAAGTTTAACAATGCCCTGAATTCTGGATATTTGAAAGCACAAGCTCCATGTCTGTACTAGAAGTTCACTTTCCAACCTAGTGGATGGCTTTGCTCCTTCCTGAGAAGGCGAACTAGATGGGCCATCGAGAGAGCTCCGTGGACAAAGCACCTGCCTTGGCAAGCGCAGGGACCAGGGTTGTTGATTCCCAGTCACACATGACATGCCAGCTCCACTCCAGAGGGGCGAGCTGTTAACCAAATCTGGACGTGGTGGTGCAGACCTGTAATCCCTGCAGTGGGGAGGCTGGAAACTTGAGGATCATTATGAGTCTGAGCTGTGTGGTGAGACCTTGTACTAAATATATATATATATATATATATATATATATATATATATATATATATATATAAAGGTAGAGAGCACTCTTAACTACAGAAAGTATACCACTCTAGGTACCGATACCAGCACTGCAACGGGCTTATACTTCTGAACCTACTGAGCTTGCACTGGACCCTGAACCTAGCGCCTAACGTGGTGGCCTGGTAGAAGCTCAGCTGTCAGCCACAGGAGCAGTCGAAGGCCAGTGTGGGCATCAGATCGCCGGAACCGCAGGGTGGCCAGGTTCTGCTTACCACTGTGAATTACTAAGAAGGCAAGGATAACCTCCTGTGTGCAGGGAATCTGGGGTTGGGGTTGCTGAGTGGACGACTCCACCCCATCCGAGGCAGAGTCTTATACTCTAGCAGAGAAAGTCATTTGTCTATTTGAGAAATTCTTTTATTCCTTCACTGTGCGGAACACTGGTGTTTGGCTTCTATACTGGAACCAGGTGTACAAAATAAGGGTGAGTTTCATTATATATTTCTAAAAAAGTAAAAACCGACTTTCTTGGAAGTGAACGTTTTGTGGTCCATAAGAAATGGAGGAGGATAAGGAAAAACACAGGCCACAGGCCACCAAGGCCGAGTGCCAGGACCTGCCAGAAACACCGCCAACCTGGCTGGGGTGGCTGGCTCCGCTCATGAGGAAAACATTGTCCAAACCTTTCTCCTCACAGATAGAAGAATGGGAGAAGGTGGTGCAGAGGAAGGGAAGGCGTGTGCGACGGTAGTTGGGGAGGAGGTTCCTTCATCAGGAGCCAAGCGGGTCTGCATAGCTGTGGGAAGAGAGGCGCTGGGAAGAGCAGCGCGGGCCAGGAAGAGCGCGTCAGGAGGTTGTGCGGGAGGAGCGGCGGTCGCCTCTCGTGGCCAATTTCATAGTCCACTAATGAAGCCTCTCCTCCAGGGACCCGGAAGGCAGTGCAGTCGTCAGGAGCTACAAGCGAGAAGTATTTTCATTTCATTTGTTCTACAAAAGCACACAGGATCTATCTGAAAGCTTAATTCTGGGGCTGTTCAGAAAGGGAGAGGTCCGGGTTCCCGCAAACCCGGCCGCGGGGCTGAGCAGGAGGGACGGCTGCCACCGGGCGCCCCGCATCGTCAGTGTCCACTCAGTGCCGCCACCAGGTCACCGGACCTCCCCAGGGGTTCCACCCTCACGCCCCCTGCCTCCGCTGTGGGTCGACTCCTGCGTCCTCCTCACCGCAGAGGTCCCGGTTCCTCCCCATGAGCCGCTGGGCCTCAGGTCCCACGTCATTGGGTCCCCGGGCACCCCCACCTAGTAACCTAATCCTGATTCAGGCAGTGATAGAGTGTGGATCTCAGTGGGAAAATCGGCCTTTGAGGTAACTAGGAAAAAGATGAAATGGGTAGGAAGATAAAGCCTGCTGCGGGAGCACCCCCTGGGCCTCCCACCTCCTCCTGCTCCTGGAAGCAGCTCTCTCAACCTGATTTCTGTCTTTGTGCATCTTGGGTCCTGAGGCCGCATCCTCTAAAGCTGTGAAGGGGCTCCCTGGCCTGTAGGAACATGCAGTGCTCCCGGGGGGATTCTCCCACCATGCGACCCGCGCTGAAGGACTCCTTTTGTTTCTATTGCAGTAGGAGCAGCGCCCTGCATCACTGAGTGACTTTCCGTCGCTGGGGGGAAGCAAACACCTAATTCTGCAATGGAAAGCAGGACAGGTTTACTGTGGCTCCCAGTTGTCCGGGTTGCAGTCCATGGTCTCTGGCCACCGGGCAGCAAGGCCGTGGTGTGGCCAAAGACAGCCTGTCAGCTCGGACGCCAGGAAACGCCTGGAGGGAGGCGCCTAGGACCGAGCGTGGCCCCCGCACTGCTGCCCAGGATGCAGCCCGACACACCCAGCAGTGCGTGTGGCCTCGGACCTATGCCTCCAGAGAGTCAGCCAGAGGCCCTCAAGGGCAACCGTGGACTCTCCCCTGTGGACGGCCACGCCCTTCCCTCTTTGGCCCTTCAAGGCCTGGCACTAACAATCCAGTTACTCTGCACCTGATTTTTACAATCTCCTAGTGGTATTCATTTATACCACTTCCAAAAAGTACTCAAATTTCTTATGAAGGATAGAAACTACTCCCCCTTTCCGTGCCTTTCACACGAGTTAAACAGCTCCCAGTACGTGGCTAGGCAGCCCTGGGCTGTGTGCACAGCCACCCCTGAAGGCCTCCTACGGTGGCACTCTGTGGCACCCCCGTCACCTCGCTGCCTACAAAACCTCACAAATTCTGCTGACAAATCCACTGAAAGCCACAGGTCTTGAGGCACGGTGTCCTCCTGGCACCACCAGCAGCCATGAGCTTCAGCTCCCGCGCTGCTAACTTCTTAATAGGCACGGATCCCGAGCGTCTCTCTGGAAGTCCCTCTCCTCTCGACGCTTTCATCCAACCCTTTCCCGGTCTCCTTTCCTCTTCCATCTCTCTGTACATTTTCCTTCTCATTCATGGCTTCCCAGTCTTGTATTCCTGCCTCAGATAGATTTCTTGCTCATCTGCATGCTCATGCCAGTAAGAAAACCCTGTGAATATGTCCTTTCTCAATTTTATGACTTCAATAACTACAGCTGTAGGGGATGGCACCGCTACACACTGCCTCCACCCACATCACATCCGGGAGCTCACACTGAGGAGCGCCAGTCCCTCCAGCCCTTCAAAATGCAAACAATCGAAGAAAAGTCACTGAGCAAGGCCCTGTCAGCTTCTTTGGTTGCAAAAGTTGGCTTAAGCAGTGGCTTTAATAAGGGCAATTTGCGGTATGGCCCCGATATATCTGTGTGCTGCTGGATGCGTACTGCAGAGGAGAGAAGTCTCTTCTTCTATAGTTGGATTCATGAACACTTTGCTTCAGTCCAGTGCCATGAAATGAAAAAAGTTAAGTAAAACATTTTATTAGGCCAGATACAAGACATGGATGTAACTTTACTGATTACATAGCCATGCTAAGCTCACAGCTCAAACATGTTAAACGTGGCCTTAACACAGAGCGTAGATCACCTTGGAATCTGCAAGCTTGAGCAAATACTCCGTGCTCTGTGTTTTATGGCTTCTCACAAATAATAGATGCTGAGCTTGGACCCTGGCCTTCTAAGCGAGCCCCTCATGGAGTGCATATCTATTTCACAGCAAAGAACCAAACACATTAGAGAAACTCAAGAGCCCTGAGTACCCATGACCAGACATTAGTGGCAGAGAGCTGTAATGGAGATCGGATCCAAACATGGGTAAGATGTTTACGCTAAAGGAACTACTGCTGTGGAAAGCAAGCATTTTTGAGTCGTTGCCTCCTAAAGAAAATGCACGTCATTGTCAACAGCATGCACTGAGAGCTAAGCACACAAGTGGAGTTTGAATAGATTTGACTTCTTTAAAGAAAGCTGTACTCTATCTTCCACTTCTTTGTGATAAAACACTAGTAATACTTATCACCTAAGTATGGCAAAGTATAGGAGAAGCACATCGAGGCAGTGCACAGGGGAACCAGGGGAGGTCAGCTGGGAATGTGATGCGGAGCGACAGGAGTGCGGACCACGAGCCATTTTGCATTAAGAGTTCCACCAGAGTTCAACCTGTTGGGAGCTGCAGGAAGCCAGGAAATTGGTCAAGAGTGTGTAGGTGGGACTGGGCCTCAGTCCCTAAAGCAAACAAGCTACCCTAGTGCTGAGAAAAACATCCTGTCTGGTTCAGGCCAGCTATTGGTGGCTGGGCAGCCTTGTGTCATGTGATGCAAACTTTGCAGAAGTATAAATAAAGGATCGTTTTTGTATGTGTTGAGTTAGTCTTGCCCATCAGGCAGACTGGTAATCACCTAGCCCAGCTTTTCGTCTTCTTGTCTGTCTTTCTCTTTCTTACCTCTGTGTCTCCCCGGGGCAGAACCATTTGCAATAAGACAAATGGATCCCTATATCAACCTTTTGTTCTGTGGTACTATTATTCAAAAAATATCTGAAAAGCATAAAAAAGTCTCTGGAATGAATATACTCACTCTAATTAAAAGTATGAAGTGGAAACACTTCAATAAGAATTTCAATAACTTAATAATTCCAAATACAGCTTACCATATAGTATTACAGTGTGGATCACCATGCTTTGTGTTGGATTTCTTGGAGCTGTAAATTTATTTGTATATTCAATTTATAACTGAAGCATAAAATATGTAATGAAGCATATGATAACATGCAGTACCCATGGGGATATAAATTGGCTCGTGTGTGGTTTTGTTGGGTTATTAGCTTAGGAAGTGACTAGAAAATTATTGTAGCTTTCTTTTATTTCACCCACTGTAACAAATACATAGTCATGAATTTCTTATAGGTTCTCTCATTTTCTTTCAATTCAACAAATAGGAGATAGTTACATAGTCATGGAGCCAGGGCTGCGTTACCTATCAGGAAGGATAATTGTGCCAGTGGTCAGTTGAGCCTAGACGTAACTGCTGCTGCAAAGGTTCTGAAGAATTCGCCTGCATGGAGAATCACAAACTGAGGCAAACACCATAGGCGTAACATTCTCTCCCCTCTTCCCAGCATGCTGAATTCGGAAGAAAGTGTAGGCAGGTACGGAGGACCCTGGAAGAGTTAGAGGAGCGCCCCAGGAAGTCAAGGAGGGCAAAAGAGGCAGATTTGGGTAAGAAGAGAGCTAGATACAGAAGCAGCCCAGGCTCGTCCTCTGCCGTCTGCAGCGGGGATGGCCCTCCAGTCACGAGGGCCACCTTGACAAGCACTGGAGCTTAATTATTTACTTATTTTTAGTTACTGTATTCACGCATGGTTACAGTGCATAATGACGACACTCCTTGTGGGGCATTATCTCGAGGTAGCAGACCTTAACCCAGTGCTCATCCCCTCCCGTGCCGCTTTCACCAGGCCCTCCAAGGCTCGATCCTTTACTCTTCTGCCCAAGTTCTATATCTGCATTCCCCATCATCTACTTTGAACGCTGTTCTTCTTCAGCTTGGGTTTCTCACACAGGAGATTTGGGTTTCTCATGTGAGAGCAGCGGTGGTATGTTCACCCTGTCATGCCAGGCTTATCTCACTGAACACGACGGACTCTCTGCTCCTCAGTTCCCATGGGTGGCCCAGGTTGCCTTCCTTTGTGGCAGAGCCATGCTGCTTTGCGTGTGCTTACCATGTCGTCCTGATGCAGTCACTCTCTGAGGGACATGTGGGCAAGGTGTGCTGCCCCGAACACGCCTACGCACGCCCAGCTGTAACATGCAGCCTTTCACCTTCCACGAGACCCTCAGAGGGGAGGTGGGCCCTGACATGCAATTTCTACTCCAGGCTTCTGGGGACTCTCCATGTTGACTTTTAGAGTGGTTGTGCAAGTTTGAACTCCCTCCATTACGGAGGGTTTCTCTCAACTTGCAGCCTCGCGGCATTGGCCGTTTGACTTCTCGATGGCATCTGGGATTTCTAGAGGAAGGCGGAGCACCAGCACTGTTTCACTTCGCAGCTCTCTAATGCCCAGAGACGGTGGGCAGCTTTTCCTGTACATATTGGCGACTTGCGCTTTGGAGAAGTATCTGCATTTTGGTTGCTGATTTTTTGCACTGAATCTTTTATTTGGGGTTTTTCAATTATTTGACATTTTTATGAATTCTACATGTTAGTCCTCTGTCCAAGAAGTAGCTGGCAAAAGCATTTGCCCCATTTTACAGTTGATCTCCTCATTCCGTTGGCAGTTTCTTTGATAGCAAAAAAATTTTATAATTTGATGCCCTCCATTTGTTGATTTTTGGTATCATTTCTTGTGCAAAAGGAGATCTGTCCCAAAAGCCTTGGCGTTTGCCTTTGCCTGTTGGTTCAACAGTTTTAACACAATTTTTTTCTTCCAGAAGATTGATTCTGTGTTAGCTTTAGATCTTTGATTTCTTTTTAATTTAGTGCATGGTGAGGGATATGGGTTGGGATCCAATCTGTTGCATGTTTTTGCAGGAGTATTTGTGAGAGAGTCTGCTTACCCTTCAACACACCTATGTGGCCCCTTCGCCAGAGCTTGGGCAGTGGAGGTCTGTGGCCGGCTCTGCCTCTTCTGTTTTGTTCCATCGATGCTCATAATTATTTGTGTGCCAGACCCAAGCCAGTTTTATTACCACAGCTTTGTGATGTCACTTCAGGAATGTGGTGCCTCCTGTTTTGGTCTTTTGCTCTCCTGAGCCCTGCTGCTCCCACGTATAAGTTAGGATTGTTGCCCCCACCGGGATAAGGAGCGCTCTTGGTACTTTCATGAGCACTGCACAAATCTTCACATTAGTTTCAGCTTCTATCCAGGAACAGGAAGTATCGTTTCATTTTCTGATAACCTCTTTAATATCCCTTTTCAAAGGGCAGTAGTTTTCATTATAGAGGTTCTTCACGTCTTTGATTAAGTTAATGCCTACGTATATATGTGTCTTTGACCCTATTGTAAATGGTACTGTTTACCTAAATACATTCTTGGTGATTTTATTATTTGTATACAGGAATAGTATTCCTCTTTTTGTGTTGATTGTCTAAACTATAACACTAATGATTTTGATTATTAATTCTAGGAGGTTTTTTTGCACAATTTTTAGGTTTTCTTTATTTAGTATCACGTTATCTGCAAATGATAGTATGACTTCTTCCCTATACATAGCCTTTGTATTTCTTTTTGCCTAATTCCTCTTGCTAATGACTCAAGTACACACGTGTTGAACAACAGTGGTGATATTGGACATGTCTGTCTTATTCTTCTATTTAGAGGGAAGGCTTTCAGGTTTTCCATTTAATATAATTTTAACAGTAGGTTTTTCACATTATAGCTTTTGTTATATTAACTTAAGGGCCTTCCATCCTTTTTTATGTATTTTAGTACAGGGTCTACAGGGTCTCACTACCCAGATTGGACTCATAGTGATCCTCCTATTTTCAGCCTCCCAAGCTCTGGGATTACAGGCGCATGCCACCACAC
The DNA here is from genome assembly GCA_004027915.1 of Capromys pilorides. Lineage (NCBI taxonomy): Eukaryota > Metazoa > Chordata > Mammalia > Rodentia > Capromyidae > Capromys > Capromys pilorides. The sequence goes on from PVKN010003538.1 coordinate 32,281, forward strand.
CTGCCTAGTCGCAACTGCCCTCTCACCATGCTCCAGGGGCAGTGCCAGCATGGCTTGCCAGAGACTGAACCCTGGTCCTGCATTTGCCTAAGTAGCTTTCCATCCCTTTTTTATCCAGGGTGTTCTTAGTTACAAATGGATGGTGGATTTTATAAAAAAAAAAAATTAAAAAAATTTTTTTTGTCTTTTTGAGACAGGGTCTCACTGTGCAGTTCAGGCTAGCCTTGAGCTCACTTTTTGTAGCCCTTACCAGGCTGGTCTTGAACTCACATCGATCTTCCTGCCTCAGCCTCCCAAGTGCTGGGACTATAGGCGTGTGGCACTATGGCCCGGCTTGTCAAAGATTGTCTGCCTCTGCTGAGCTGATCATGTTATTTCGTGTCTTTGCTTCTATTTATGTGATGAACTGCTTTTATTGATTTTCATATGTTGAACCATCATTGTATCCCTGGGAAGAAGCCTACTTGGTCATATTGCGCTATGATCTTTAGGGATGAATTTTTCCATTTAGCCCATTATAATAAACTGTTCATTGGTTTTGTCCCTGAGACTTGCATTGAGCAACTGATTGCCATCCCCACAGCAGCACGGTGAGTGCCACATGCAGCTCACTGCAGGAGCGTGAGCCTTGTCTGAGCCTTTTAGCTGACAGAAGGAGAGCGGACGCTTGTTCAGCTTGCTAGCTTCAAGTTCCAGCACACCTGCCACACAAGGTGCATGTGCTAGGTCAGGAACGCTGGCGACTGAGCCCCCAGAGGCCCATCCCTATCCTCCAGCTTTTGGTCTTCTTCACTGAAGACATGGAAATAAGGACCTCAAATCTTTTAAAGGCATGAACCGTTTCCTACCTTGACCTCTTCTAGAAGTGTATTTGTTATTTCTAAATTGGCAGGTAACATTATATGCATCGGCCATGCACAACGCCTCATAAAGCATATGGGCATCATAGAGTGGCTAGAGCTAGCTGACTAGGACAGGGGTCACTGTGCATCAGAGCCCCACTTTTATACTGGGAACACACAGTGTCCTTTCTCTTTACATTGGCCAAGAAGCTACCAGGTGGGTGCGGTCACTAGAGATGGTCATTGTGCTGAGCAATAGCCATCTTGAGCCCGTTTCCCCCACGTAATGGTGACTGTGATTTCTGTGTGCATTGTGCTCTATCTCAGATAGAAGTTGAGAAGCTTTCATTTGAATTTCCACACCAGCCAAAGGTCCCGTATGTGATTTTACCAAAGCCTAAGACTTTCTATACTGTGACTTCTATAGTTTTCCTGAGCCTGGCGCATCTCACTAAATTGAACTTCCTATAGAAAATTCATCTCTCTTTACCTCCAGGAGAAGTTTAGCCCTCAGACCAGCATTTTGTGTCAGTGAATCTCTGTAGCTTGGTTCCTGCTAGCTCTGGGGTCCACACCACCAGCCAGGCAGTAGGAGAGTTAGCTCCCCAAATCTCCTCAAGGTAAATACTTTGTTTTGTCGCTTCTCATACTGAGTACAGCTAGCTGGGTCCCCTGGGAAGCCTGTCACTGTGTTCTGTGCAGGAGAACAATCTGTGGCACCCCATGGGCAGAGAAGTAGAGCTGAGGCACAGAACCAGGCTGCAAGCACAGGCCACCCTCCTGTGACCCAAAAGAGAGGGGGCCTTTCAGTGTCCTCTTCCAGTGGCCAGGAGTTGGGCTTCTCTATGCCCGAAGGGAGGAGGCCTTGATGTGCAGACTCCCCTGCAGAGCCGGGGAGCCTTTTTCAGGATGTATCTCTCCCTCAACTGCAGGCCTTTTCTGCAGCAGACTGAGCATAGAAGGATTTCTGTCAGTATCGAGCCAGTCACCAGCCATGAGAAATGGCCAGTCTCTGAGCGTGGGACCAGCCACATGCTGGTGTCTCCACAAGAACGGGACTACACGTATAAACCACGACATGCTGCTTCGTATTATCAAATAGTCTTTATGCACAGGTCCCTTAACCTGCTTGGCAAGCAGTCTAATTCTTTCCACCCTCCTGATGCCCATGGTTTTTCACCCCACAGTCATCTCTGAGATGACAGAGGAAGCTCCTTCCAACTTGAGCCACCCTCAGTCGGCACAGGGCTGGAGCTGGGTGTGGACAGGGCTGGCCAGCAGGACAAGGCCGGTGATGCCCAGGTCCTGAGCCCAGGCCACCAGGGGTGCTCTCAGGCTTACTTCCACCTGGGAGTCAGCTGCCATGAAGCATTCCTTTTGGCCAGAGTGGTCACATGGTCCCCTAGGAGGAACTAGGCCTGTGGAAAAGAACCAGCGGGGTAGCGACAAGCAGTGCACAGTGCTCAGGGTGCCTCTCCTTGTCTTTAGCACCCCTAAAGGCTGCCTAAAGCAAGCCGTAGTGTGTGCAGGCCTGGCTCACCTTGTGGGGTTCTGCCGCCCTGTGGAAGGAAGCAGTGAATGCTTCATTTGCTTTGTCTCCTTTTTTCAATTCTTGATCCTTTTTTCTCTTGTTAATTTCTTCTATATGTTTTCTTCCAATTTAACATGCATATATCTGGCAATAGAAACAACTAGTTCGGGCTGGGGAGATAGCTCAGAGGCACAGTGCCTGCCTGGCAAGCAGGAGGTTGTGAGTTCACTGCCAGGAACAAAAGCACAAAAAACAAACAACTAGTTCAAAGACAACACTATGTTTTACAACAAACATCGTGAAATTCATATTACTTTGTTTAGTGAAATTTTGTATCATTGGAATTTTTCTGTTTTGTTTTGTTTTTGTTTTTGTTTTTGTTTTTCAGCTCTGCCTGCCCTAAGGACTGGGCTGGTGTGGCATGTGGTACCGGGAATCGAACCTGGGTCTCCTGTGCCTGCCTAAGCTTGTCTAAGCAGGCACTTTAGACCACTAAGCTATTTCTCCAGCCCTGGAATTTTTCTGTTTTAATGGTACTTTGTATTCTTTTTTAAAAATAGAAAACAATTAAAAATATAGCTAATTGTAATGAATTAACACAATTTAAACTATTTTAAAACAAACCAATTAAAAGATACACTCCCTGTGCCTCAGGTTAGCACTGTTGTTTATAAATTAACAATCTTCCTATCTGTATTCTGTAATAAAATGTTCCATTAGCATATTAATTGGGCAAAGGCCAAAAACAGACTTCTAAAAATTTTAATTTCCTCAACTTTTTGAAGAATCAACAGCTTGACTTCACTATGTAAAGGACAGCCATGCCTCTGGATCCCGACCCAGCTGTGGTGCCAGCCCGTGGTCGCAGCGGCCTCTTCTCCTGCGTTAGTGCCTCAAGCAGCACTCGGCCTAGCCTGGTCCACGACCCTCAGCTGGCTTAGGTGGAGAAGCACCGTAGCTGCTTCCCACACGGCGTCGGTGGATTCAAGAAAGGTACTCGGCAGCGCCGAAAACTCGTCGTGTAGGGCAGGCAACAGAACCCGTGACTTTTATTCCTAATAAATGCTGTCATTAGTGTGAGATCCATAACTCAGACTCACAGACCTCGAGTGCTAGAAACTAATGTTCACACGACCGGACTTCCATGGGACTGCCTGGCGGCGTTAAGTTGCTGTAGTCTGTCAGGCAGCTCTAAGCTGAGATTGTTTACAACTGGTTGCAAACAGCCAGATCTAGAAAACGGAATCCAGTTTACCCAGCCGAATGTCTTCCCTCCATTTCTGATTTCCAGAGCAGCACTGTAAGTGACTGGAGCGAGCCCAGGGAGCGCCTCTCCCTCCTGAAATCACCCACATCAACTGTCTGAAGCATCCGGGAGCTCAGATGGAGCAAGAACGTGACTCTGGATTCGATTTCAAATTAAAGAAGGGACAAAAATAGCCTCTTCACCTGTGAATATTTGCGAGGAAGTAATTGGTCCCACTGTGACGCCGGCGCTCTCCCACTCAACAACTGTCGGAAGCCGTAGAGTCACTGTCACCGTGCAGCTCAGTCAACAGCAGGCAGGGGCCGTGAGTGATGCGGAACGGGGGTGAGCAGGAAGCGCAGGAACCGCACCCCGGGTGCTGCTGCATCTGGAAGCGCGGCCCGGATGCCCGGCGGTCAACAGGGGCGTCGTGCTGAGTGCAGCGCAGAGCGCGGGATGCTCACGAGTTGCTTTTGCCCTGAAATGTAAGAATTGCCCAGAAACTCAAAAAAAAGATACTGCAGAGCCATATTGAGAGATTTCTAACGACAGGAAGTGTCTCTCGGTTATTTGTCCAATGAGGAAGGATTTCTGAGCATCTCTATAGGGGCAAGGTGTTTTGGGGTGGGAATACCAGGAAAGAGTAGAGGTGCTTTGTGGCTTCCCAGACTGGCATTTACTCAGGGTGTTAGACTAGTGACAAGAGCGCCAGGGGTGGTGACAAAAGTGAGGCAGAGTCGCCTGCCTGGCTAGCGCAAGTTTGATCCCTGTTACTGAAAATAAATAAACAAACAAATAAATAAATAAGAACTGAGCTGGGGATATAGCTCAGCAGCGTAAGTGCCTGCCTGGAAAGCAAAAGGCAAAAACAAAGGGGAGAGAGAGAGAAGGAGAGA
>PVKN010003539.1:0-36790 GCA_004027915.1 Capromys pilorides
AGCAATGATGGAAGCAACTGGGGAAAAATGTTACTCTTAAGTCGTGAAGAGCACAACCTAACACACCCAGGGTGCGCCTTTAGTCAGTGGATATGTGTACCTTGGATTAGCGGTGTCCAGTTTCTCTTTTGGAGGTTGCAGTGCTGGGGATTGAAGCCTTTGAACATCAAAGCAAGTTCTCTGCTAGTGATCACTTAACTTCTGTTGTAATCTTTGAATCTTTAATTTGAGTGATATCCAGGTTACAGCTCTTCTGGGAAGCAGTGCTTGGAGTCCAGCCAAACTGGTGGAGAGATGGATGAGTGGACACCAAGAGAAGGTAGTGAGCTTGTGAAAAGAGGCAGATGGAAAAAGGAATGGGCTATTTTTACATACTGTATGTGTTAGCTGGTTGATTGGATTTTCTATGTAAGTAGACATAAGTCACACATAGTTGCTCACAGACCAGCTTCATCTTCATGGGTCCCACATGCTCACCCACATGTACATCATTGCTTTTTTTGAGACAGGGTCTTAATATATCATACTTCAGGCTAACTTAGTACTCATTCTGTAGCCCACAATGGCCTTGAACTTCATCCTTCTTCCCTGGCCTGAGTGCTGGTATTATAAGTGTGTGCCACCCACCACACCTCTCCAGTGGCTAGTTCCAGCCTGGCTTTGATACTTTCATCTGAAGTTGTACTTGCCTTTTTGGGAGCATGTGGGGGGACGACGACACAGTCTCACCTTTAGTTCAGGTTGGCCTTGAACTCAACTGTGTAAACCCATAAAGTGCCTGCAAGCAGGCCAGGGGTTCTGATCTCTGGGCCTACCATGCTGGTCCCGCCCCCAGGGCGCGCTGAGGGGTAATTGGCAATTGAGACTGGGTATGGTGTTGCGCACCTGTAATCCCAGCTCTTGCGAGGCTATAAACAGGTGGATCACTACAGTTGGATCTAGTAGCAGGACCTTGTAGACCCTGAAGACCCTTCCCTAAGATACAAAAAAAACCCAATAAGTTTTGAGGGGCCTGCGGGTTAGCTCAGTTGTTTAAGCATCTGCTTAGGCAAATGGAGCCAGGTGCAGGAGACCAGAGTTCAATCCCCAGCTCCACAAGCCTTACTCACATGCCCTGAAGGCATCCTGTGATAGCCAAAAAAAAGTCCTCAACTGTGTAACCCAGCCTGGCTCATGCAGCAATCCTCCTGCCTCAGCCTCCCAGGTGCTTGGATTATAGGCATGTGCCACCACACCCAGTTTTGCTTTCGTAGTGTTTTTCCCCCTAGTGTAGTGTTTTCTTAATCACATACATTTGCCTTCTGGATATCTGTGGAACCTGGGCTACAGACTACAGGCCTTAGGCCAGAGTTGTTGGCACATAGCCAAGCTTATCTGTTTGGGTTGTGGTAGCTTTCATGTTGTGGTGGCAGCAAAGTGGATTATTTTGATAGATGGTATGTCCCACACAGCGGGGGGTGTTTACTCATGTCCCTTTATAACCGAAGTTAGCCTAGTATGCCCCTGCTGGAATATGTTTTAGCTCAACAGTCTTGATCTTGTTTCTAGTAATGTTTGTTTTCTTTGGTTCACAAATCCATCTGCTCAGTTTTAGCAATCAACACCACGATGTAATATGTATGTAACAAGAACCTTTTACTATACCTGGGCTGTTCATCCCTCCAGCTCCTGGGAACTTTCATAGGGAACAATGCAGGATTCGTATGCTTATAGTGTAACCGGCGCTGGCCTGCTTAGTACTTTCTAAAGGAAAGAGATTAGTGTAGAGTTTTGGTTGGCTGGGTTGTGGTCAGCCCAGGTCTGGCTTTTGGTCCTTCTGACTTCAACATTCTTGTTGGTGTGTGTCTCTTTCAGGGGATAGAGACCTTGAGTGTTTCACCTTCCCTTGATGGAAGGCCAACGTATTTCTGCTTTAGCTCATCTGGTTCAAGGCAGTCTACAGGGTCAGAGGTAATGGGGCCCCCACAAGAGGCAGGGCATATACAGTCTGTGAAGGAGATTAAGGCTTCTGAGAGCTGCCTCTGCACATCACCACTGACTTTTCTCCAAGCAGCGCTGTCTGGTTGATAACACAAGAGCTGTTCTCACCAGTTGCCTGACCCAGTCAGTTGGAAAAGTAATCCTGTTTGTGCTTTCCCACTGACACAGATTGCACAATTAAACATGGCCATCATCGTGAATGTGACTAGCCATTGCACTAGGCTCTGGAGGTGAACAAGACCTTCTGCTACTTGTAACCAGCATTTCAGCAAAAATTCTAGGACAGGATAAGGTGTACCACAATACCTTGGCTCATACAGAGAAATTACAAGGTTTTTGCCAAAGTCAGGACTCTATCCCTTACCCACCCCCACATGGTTCTTTATACAGGAGCCTCACAGTGGTGAAGTGATTTTCCCTGTCTAAAAGATACATGTGACTATGAGGAAGATCTTAAAACTCAAGCACACCCTGGATAGCTTAGGTAATACTTGTCTCAAAATTAAAAATAAAAGCTCCCAATATACTGTGAAGACACTGGGCTCAGTCCTCAGCACTGAAAAACAAAAGAGGATATGTGTCAAAGAGAATTTTACACTTTTACTACAGGTGGGATTAGCCAGCATTGCCTAGTACAAAACTTGGTTTAAACCATTCCCCTCAGGCTGCTTCCTGCATAGGAAGCATAAATGATAACTTGTTCTCTACTCTTCTGGTCCCTTGTCCCATGCCCCACAGCTTCAGCTGCTCCCAACAAAAATGAGAATGGAAAGAGCAGTGTTTTATCTTTTAGATGGAAAACTTTATTTTTTTATTAAACGGTTTATTTTTTTAAATCTCTCTGTCTCTGTCTCTGTCTCTGTCTCTGGGCTGGCTCAGCCTGCGTTGAGGGTGAGGCTGGTACAGCATGTGGTGCCGGGGGTCGAACCGAGGTCCCTGCGGTTGCCTGAGCTTGCAGGCGCTTTAGACCACTGAGCCATCTCTCCGGCCCGAAAACTTTGTTTACAAACAGTGTCAAGAATCCCACCTGCCCCACTGCTAGCATTTTATATGTGTCGACTTCTTTTGTTGATAGCAGTGATGGCAAACCTTTTAGAGCTTTCAAAAAATAAGGAACAGCCCACTTTGGCATGTGTACTATAGGTTCAACACCACTGTGCCCTTAGCTGTGCTGTTACTGCATTGTTTGGGAGTCCTGTCCCTGCTTTTTTCACACCACAGGAGCATGTACCTAGTCCCTCCCCTTCCCAGTCTTACCCTATCTCTCCTGCAGAGATGTAACATTTTTCCTTCATGTCAGTGCAAACCTTTATCTCCCTGTCTGGAACAACCTTGGCCTTCTTCAAAAATACCTAAGTATTGCTTAATTACTCATTAGGGCATCACATCAACTGATGAATGTCCATGCCTGCTACACTGTCAGTATGAGAGCTGCTTTGCTTTTCATTTCCAGAAGTACTGGTCCTGAAGTGGAAGCCCCAGGATGATAGCTTAGGTATGGTCACTGTTGGGCTGCCCTCAGGGATGACCAGAAACTGCTAGATGGAGATCAAGGAAATACCTAGTGCTGGTTGGGGCATCACAGGGTGCCGTGGTAGGTCAACGTGTAGTCACTAGAGGTAGTTTTCGTAGGTGCCAGGCTGTATCAGGAGTGCCAGGAAATAAATACATTGTCAGGCTCTGGCTCAGGCCTCATTACCTGGTGGCGTCCATCATGGAGGTCATTATGTGTGTTACTTCATGAGGGTTGTCCTGAGAGCCTCTTAAGAGAAACTGAGGTACTTCTGGCTCTTAAGCCTAATTCTTATTAGTTGACAGCCTTCAGCAGTCCTGTCCTGTCCTGTCCTGTCCTGTCCTGTCCTGTCCTGTCCTGTCCTTTTTTGGCTAGCTCAGCCCACCCTGAGGGTGGGACTGGTGCAGCATGTGGTGTCAGGGATTGAACCACGGTCCCCTGCGCCTGCCTTTGTTTGCCTAAGCAGGTGCTTTAGACCACCGAGGTATCTTACTGGCCCAGCAGTTTCTTTCCTTATGGAATTGACTTCAGCCTTTAAATGAATATGTGTCTCTTGGGCTTGGTTTTTTTATTCCCCCCCCTCTATATTGATGACAGGCTCCAGGCTTTACATTTCCTTTCATCCCAAGCTCATTTTTAAGAGTCAGTGAGGTCAGAAGCAGAGCTGTAAAAGTTGAAAAGGATGCTATGTATCAAATGTAAGCAGCCTGTCTAGGAGGGGTGGCTCATTTTAGTGGTTTAAGATGAGGCAAGGGAAAGTTTTGGTTGGTAGTTTTTATGTCTAGGAGGGGTGGCTCATTTTAGTGGTTTAAGATGAGGCAAGGGAAAGTTTTGGTTGGTAGTTTTTAAGATGAATCTCCATCCATCTTTTAAATAGAAAAGTTTGCTTTCTTTGCCTATCTGACCCTGGCTTAAGGATGAAGAAAGGTAGGCATGAGCCCAGATGGAGCACACAAGAGCCCCCTGTGGGCCCTTCTCTTGAGGTTGGGGGTCTTCCCTGTTAGTGGTGAAATTGTCTGTTGTCACCTCAGGAAGCAAAGAAAATAGTTTCTACAGGCTGAATGTAGCCTTTGGGCACTGCCTTCCTCTAATCTCTCTTTGGGTACCCTGCCCTACTATACTACACCTCTCTAGTCAACAGTGATGGACTGTCTGTCAGGTGTGTATGTAAACACAGAGTCACACTCCCATGTGATCAGGTGCAGTTCAGGACTCATCTCTCTCTGCTGTTCTCTTCGGAGCAGTGTTTCTGAAGTTCACACTTCCCCCCAGCTTGTGCTCTCTCTCTGTGGCTGTGTATGTGGACTTCTCTTTCATTGGCATATGCCCACCCTGGGCTCATATGTAATTCCCTCCTTCCAGTGGTCTATCAGTCCCTGCTGTAGGCATTGTTGTAGGTTTACACAGTAGTTATTTCTTGTTCCAAAAGTATCCCCCAATAGGATGGGGAAACCTTGGCCTATGGAGCATACCTACAGACTTCAGCCTTTAAAAACCTCTTTAGGAGTGGGATGGTAGGAGTTTAGTTGCAGAGCATGTGTTTAGCCTGCACAAAGTTCTGGGTTCTGTCTGCAGCACCAAACAAAACGGGTGATGGTGAGAGAAATCACCGTAGTGTGATGATAGCTGGGTGCCAGATAGACTTTTGTGATGAAAGTTACTAAGCCCACCCTCAAATGAAGTTGCTTCAGGACAGTGCCCCATCTTGATCCTAAATTTGCACTGTGCTGTAAGGTGACAGTTTGGGAGGGAGCTTCTGCTGCCCCCTCCCTATTTCTGATACCCTTTGTGGTGATCAGTACAGAATGAGAAGACAAGGCTTCACATTCAAGAAGCCCTCCCTACAAGTGCCTGCCTGGCAAGTGCAAGGTTGTGAATTCAAATCCCAGTCCTGCCAAAAAGCCCTCCCTGATTGTGTGTGTGTGTGTGTGTGTGTGTGTGTGTGTGTGTGTATGTCTTTTTGAGACAAGATCTCGCTATGCAGTTCAGGCTGGCTTTGAGCTCACTTTTGTAGCCCAGGCAGGTCTCAAACTTGCACTGATCCTCTTGCCTCAGCCTCCCAAGTGCTGGGATTACAGGCGTGTGCCATCACACTCGGCCACCTCCTTGATTTTATTAAGCTGTCCATCTAAGCTTGTTGAGCTGGATGTCTTCCAGGGAAGCAAGCTCCCATAGGTTGCCACCCTGCTCATCAAAGCTTGAGAATGTCTGGTGTAGATTGTGGGTTCTAATCTGGCACCCTGGACATGGTCAGATATCACTAAATCTTTGCTAAGCAGTGGCTGCTACACCATGGTCTCTCCTGTGAGGTAAATGTACAACTGATTACTCTGGATTGTTCACACTGTTTGCATCTTTCCCTCTTCAGGTTTTGCCAGGAAGAAAGAGAGTTGTCTTAAGTTTCTTTTTTCCCTTGTTGCTGGGACAAAATACCCAACACCCCAAATTGGAGAAGGAAAGGTTTATTTAGCTCACAGTTAGTGAAGGTTTCAGTCCATACTCTGCTGGCTCTCAAGCAAAGTAGCACATAACAGGGCAGTAGTTCATGGCAGAAAACAGCAAAGAGCAAAGGGAGGGGCAGCAGCTGCAGCAGCTAGCAAGCTGCTCTCCCTAACCTATGTTGTGTTCAGGCTATTCTGCTCCAGGGCAGGTGTAGTGCTCACATCCATAACCGCAGCACGGGATCATGAATTAATCACAAACTCTGGAAGCCTACCCCACTGACTGCATGATGGTTTTGGGGGGATACCCAGAGACAAGCTATAACAAGGGTGGAAGCCCCTAGCCTTCATACTTGTTTAGATGAGGGGTTTACCACTGAACTACAACCCTGCCTGCAAAAAGCATCATTAAATCTCTTTTGGTATTGAAAAAAAGAGCAACAAATCCCTTTCTCTTGAAGCAGACAAGGATTTTGTTCTTATATTGGATCTGTGAGGGCCACACTGTAGTTTTCATCTTCATCAACCATTTGTTGATTCTTGAGTTATAGTTTGGTCCCTGCCTCCTTCAGAATCTTCACAGTAACTAGCCTTGAGCTGCTCCCAGATACACCCTTCCCCTTGTCAGCCTCTTCCTTAGAGCAGTGCTTTCTTCATGCGTTCTCTAGTGGTGATAACGGTACCTATAGTCAGCCAGGAAAAGGAAGAGGCTTTCTGAAAATGTTTTTCTCTTAAGCCTTCATGCCCATCCTGCAGCCAGGACCATGCTGTGGGGACACAGTAGCCTACCTCATGCCTGAGGTCCAGCTCTTCACGGTCCCCAGTGACAGACTACTACTGAGTTGTATTTTGTAGCAAGGTGGTGCTTTTAAAATAATTCAGTATGACAGAACTATATTGACAAAGAAGTTTGTCAGCCTTGGTTTAAATTACACTTGGACTGAATTATAATACATTCGCAACTGAAGTGCCTGGGTATAAAGTTGGGTTTTCGCCCCACTCATGTTCAAGGATGTTTCAAAATGAAAGCTACAGCAGAGTGAACCAGCCTCTCCTGCCTTTTCTTGTTCCTCTGCCTGTCTACCAGTGGTCATACAACACTCCTTTTTGAAAGTCATTTCCTGGCTGTTTTTCTCAGCCAGAAAATTTTCTTGTCATCACTAAACTCCCAAGCTGATTCCAAGAGATGCTTGTTAAATACAGGCAACCCTAACTGTTGGCAGTATTTTTTTTCTCACTTGTAAAAAGATGTCTTAAGTAGACAAGGCACAAAAAAGATGCAAATGATCACTTCACATTTGATCTGTGCTGGGGTGTGTGTGTGGGGTGTGTGTGTGTGTAACATGAAGTGAACTCAGGACTTTGCGATTGTCAGGGAGGTGCTTGTGCCATTGAGCTATATATCCTGAGCCCTCGGTTCACATTTGAATATCTGGATTTTTGTTGTGTCTCTCCCCACCTCCCAACCCCCCTTCTCCTCTTCTTTTCTCATTAACAGCATGGAAACTGTTGGCCCTGTAAGTAGAGGATAGGTTTTTGAGTTTAAGGAAGTCATTTTGCATTAAGAACTTTATTATATATCCCCAAACTATAGTTGTGTGTCTTTGAGTTTGTCTCAATGGAATAACTGGACTGGTAATGCAAACTCGCCCTTTTGAGAATGCTTGTGGTAGAGTTTGAATAGTGCCTTCAGCATTCATTGGTTGCTGAGGGAGAGGTGGAAGGACATAATTGGGCACTGACAACCAAGTCTTGCTGTTACAGGTGCTCCTTTCTGGGTAAAAAATGGTAGGCTGGATATGGATCATGTATTTTGTTTTGTAGCATCTTTTTTTTTTTTTTTTTTTTTTTTTTTTCCTGACAAGGTCTTGCTATGCAGTTCAGGCTGGCCTTGAGCCCACTTTTTGTAGCCCAGGCTGGTCTCAAACTTGCACCAATCCTCCTGCCTCAGCCTCCCAAATGCTGGGACTACAGGTGTGCGCCACCATGCCCTAGTTTTGTCTTTTTAAGACAGGGTGTTGCTGTGCAATTCAGGCTGGCCTGGAATTTGCAGCAATCCTCCTGCCTCAAACTCTGAGTGCTAGGATTACAGGTGCCACCACACTTGGCCCTTGGATCTGTCTTAAGTGGCAGTAATCTTACATGATTTCATTTTCTTTTTTTGTCTTTTTGAGGCGGAGTCTTGCTATGCAGTTCAGGCTGGCCTTGAGCTCACTTTTGTAGCCCAGGCTGGTCTTGAACTTGCACCAATCCTCCCGCCTCAGCCTCCCAAGTGCTGGGATTACAGGCGTGCGCCACCATGCATGCATTAAGTCGCTGAGAAAATGTTCTAAGAATGAGGTTATGCTCTGAAACCTCAGCAGAGGTTGCATGGGCCATCAGTGAAATTACTGATTTAGCCCAGTGCTTGATGAGCCAAAACTACAAACAAGAATTGAATATGAATACCAAATTTAGGGGGCTACAAACCTCCCACTTGAGGCATTGTCCCCTGAGTGCTTAAAGGTGGGAAAAAGAATGTATAGATTTGTGAAACATGACTTTATTACACCTTCTCCCCAATAAGCTCCATAGCACCCAATAAGCTGTTGACTCCTGATTGGCTCTCCCCTCCGTGCCTGTTCCCTACTGTTGGGATGTGATCTCTCACTTCCCTACTAGGGTAGTGAGTCTTGGAGAAGAAAAGATATTAGAGCACTTGCACTTAGAGCTACAGCTTTCATTGATTCTGCTGACTTACACAGTCACTGCCAGGGGAGCTCAGTCCTTGAAGTTTTCTGCCAGGGGCCATATCTTTTCAAGGAGGGCCTGTCTGCTGCCTCATCTCTGATGGGACGTTTCTGTTTTCTTGTAGAGTACCTGGTGAAGAATGTGATGGGATCATTAGCATGTCTGCGGAGAGTGGCCCTGGGACGAGATTAAGAAATCTGCCGGTAATGGGGGATGGACTAGAAACCTCCCAAATGTCTACAACGCAGGCCCAGGCCCAACCACAGCCAGCCAATGCAGCCAGCACCAACCCCCCACCTCCAGAGACCTCCAACCCCAACAAGCCCAAGAGGCAGACCAATCAGCTGCAATACTTGCTCAGAGTGGTGCTCAAGACACTATGGAAACACCAGTTTGCGTGGCCTTTCCAGCAGCCTGTGGATGCTGTCAAGCTAAACCTCCCTGTGAGTAGTTTGTGCAGTGCCCAGTGCCTCTGTTTCCTCATGAGGGCAGATTCCAAAGGAAAGCAGAGATAGATGGTTTTGGAGTTGTAATGAAAGCTCTGACTGCCAACACCTACAAGGTTTTTGTGTGATTCAGTAGTTCTGATAATTGGAATGGGAAAAAGAAAGTGGCTTAAACACTTAACTGCTTTCTTAGATATTGGGACCTCGGGGAAAGTTGTGTAAAGAGAGATTGAAACAAGGAGAAAAGGATAACTCACAGATTCACCTTTATTTCCATGGTAAGCAGAAATCAGAGTGCTTGGCAGTCCTAGACCTTTCCCCTCTCAGGAGATCTCTGGTCCTCCAAGCTAGTGGATGTGTTGCTCTGACTGTGCTAGACAGGACTGGTTTGCTGCATTGGTAGTCACTAACACTATCATCTCCATCACCAGCACAGGATGGGAAAAGATAGCAAGCAGATTCATCACAGGATGGAGTGTATGGAGGGGACCTGGGAAGAAGGGGGCCTGACTGCATCTTCATAGACTGTGTCCTAGGTAGGCAGGTTGGTCCTCTCCCTAGAGTTTTTTTCATTTGCCCACATGTGTTGCAGGTAGTTGTGCAAGCACAACTATCTCCCTAACTAAATATCAGGGAGCAGGTGGAAAAAATGCTTCAATTTTTGCTTTCAGGCATCAAGGACTTGTCTCTAAGCTGCCCTCTTTTATGTACTCAGGCCCATATTCGCTGGCAAGAGAATTAGTTGGTGATTGCCACCGACCCAGATTGGGTTAGCCTGTGGAGGGACTGTGTTAGCATCTGCCAGGCATTCAGAGTCCTGAAGAAAGGATACTCTACTCTGACATTCCTGGCTTGAAAGTTGTACATGTGACAGTTGTCCAGTGTTGTCTATTCACCCAACACATGTCATGTGAACTTAGGAGTAAGAGTCAACCAGAGGGGGTGCAACAAACTCGGGGTAGTGTATTGGCTCAGGAAAAGGTAGAAGCAAAAGAGGGCCTATTGACCAAGACAGGTGGAGACAGCCAGCTGCGATACCTTACAAGTCACTCAGGATAAGCTGTTGGAAGAGCTTGCTATACCAGTCTCCAGCTAGGCTGTACGGGGCCCACAGTTGAGGGTAAGTTTAAGATAATGCAAAGAACCCTTTAAATTGGACAGAAGGAGCTAGGATTGAAATGCAGTGTGCTCTGAGGCTTTCATGGGGGTCACTATAGAGAGGAGGGAGAAAAATTATCTGCAGATGACAGCAGTCTCTGGGTTTCTGCATGAGACTATAGGATTATCAGAGATGAGTCTGACCTGACTGCAATGCTGGCCTTAGGAGTCCGTTGGTGAGCTTAGGAAGACATGGTACAGGAGTAGAAAACAGATTTGTGACAGGGTGGTTGAGAAGGTACAGGTATGAGACTACCATTAAAATAAAAAATTGGCTTTGGGGGCTGGGGAGATAGCTCTTTGGCACACATGCCTACCTGGCAAGTGCAAGGTCGTGAGTTCGAACCCCAGTTTCGCAATCAATCAATCAATAGGCTTCAAGGGGGGTGTATGTTGTAGCTAGAACAGGGGAGGGACCATTTTGTTGTAGGAGAATGAAGTGAAGGCAAAGACTTGAAGGGTTGGGCCAGGGAAGACCAGGATGAATGGGGCTATAGAGTTGAGATCTCTAAGGAGGCAGCAATAGCAGCATCCCAGGACAAATTGCAGGAGCAGCACTGACCAGTGAGAACACATGTATGACTGATAACAGTCTCTTAACTGGAGGCTGGGCTCCCAAGTGAGCAGAGGGATTGCCCTGCTGTTGGCAGAGTGTGGATCCGCCAGTCTGTTGATTGTAGCTGTGAGGGGGAATGGATTGATTGATGGTAGACTGATCTGATGTCTTCAGAGAACAGAATGAGGCACCCAGAGGGAGGAAGGTTGTTGATTTGCTGTGAAGACGTTCTGTAGTCCTTTTTGTGGACTGACTCAGAGGGGCTGGTCTAACAGCAGCAGTATTACCCAGTTTTTCTGGGAGCTGATGAGCTTCAAGCTCCTCTTCTACAGGAGCTGTTGATAGACACTCCTTTCCAAAGAAATAGGTCCCCCATTTCTGTCTTCTGAACTTCACCCGTGTTTCTGCCTCGTCATGCCCTAAGCCCGTGGCCCCAGCTGTCAGTCCCATTCCCTAACCCTACTTTCATCCCACCTCCCTCCTATTTAGTTCTCTACGCCCTTGAGGCACTTGAACCCACTTTGCCTGTTGCAAACACAGAATAGTATTCTTAGGGATCTTTGGACACAGAAAGAAGTATGTATTTCCATTGGGGCTGATACATTTGGAAAGGAGGCCTGAGCGTAGTATAGACAGACTAGTTTTGATTGTCCTGGCCTTGTGCCTAGGGTGTCTAGCTGTTGTACATGCAGCCCTTACTAGGGCTCTGACCTAACCCATGCCAGCCTAGCCTGTTTTTTGTTTTTGTGTTTTTGCAGAACCAGAGATCAAACTCTGGACTTTGCACTTGCCAGGCATAATTGTGCCCCTGAGCTATCTCTCTGGCCCCGAGGGGTGGTTTTTTCATTTCTCATTGTCAGAGCAACTCAGACCCCACTTCCCACCACTGTTTTCAGCCAGGCCTCTGATACTTCCTAGTGGTAGGTCTGCACCCCTTACAATAGTCTCTTTGCAACCCTAGGTACCTCATTTGTACTTCATTCTGATGTTATAGGAGCCTTTCCCTGGAGGAGATGGCCTGAGAGAGCTGGCTATAATTGGGTCTTGCCTAGAGGCAAAAGTTAGGCTAATATATTGAGGCTTGCTGTATCTATGAACTATTCTGTGGCTTTTTGTGGTCTTCAGGCACTGCTTGAGCTATGCCCAAATATTTCATTTATTTTTGAGAATAAACCATTGGCTTTTGGAATAGTACAGAGTTTGATTTCAAGGACCTTAAATATCTGTACTTGCTATGTGGGTCCTCCTGTTTGGGGAATAATAAGACCTGAAGGTTTGTGGGCTTGGCCTGGATATTTTTCACTGAGGATTTCAAAAGATGTCTCACCTGGCAGTTAACCTGGTAGTCCAGCTGTATGAAAATACTAATAGTGGTCTAATAGTGGTAGACTGCATGTAAATGAAGAAGTGAATGTCTAATGAAGCTTCTATGCTTTTTTGTCTTTCTGAGACAGGATTACACTATGCAGTTCAGGCTGACCTTGAGCTCACTTTGTAGCCCAGGCTGGTCATGAACTTGGACCAATCCTCCTGCCTCAGACTCCCAAGTGCTGGATTTACCAGTGTGTGCCACCACGCCTAGCCTAGTTTTATGCTTCGCAGATCTGCCGTGTGATAGCAGGGAATGTAGTTGTTCAGTGCGACACAAACATGGTGAACCAAGAATTTATTTTGTGAACGGGTATAATTTGAGATGATATGGGACCAACTATGGGTTATTTTGCTGTGTAAGAACAGCGTTTTTCAAAAAGGCTGTGTACTTGCCCCATTATTTGTTTAGAATGAAAGGATACTGCCGGATAACTCACTGGTATAAGTGCTTTCCTGGCACATGCAAGGTCATAAGTTCAATCCTTGGTAGCACACCCCCCCCCCCAAAAAAAAAAAAAAAAAAAGGGAGAGAGGATATTTTAACATAAAAGAAAGAAACCATGTATTTCAATAAAGAGGAACATCCAAGAGAGGGAAATTGGCAGCTTGTATATTTCCCTTCCATATTGTCACCTAATCCTTCCCTGATCCACTTCATCTTGAATTTCCCCTGTGGTTACTTGCTGATACCATGGAATAGTTTCTGTCTCTGTTATACCTCTTATGGGCTTACCTGTGGGGTGACCTAGAATAAATCTCACAGGCTGACCTGACCTGGCCTTCCCAGGACAGCTGTCTAGGTGACACTAGCCTTTGCCCTCTCTCCTTCCTAGGATTACTATAAGATCATTAAAACACCTATGGATATGGGAACAATAAAGAAGCGCTTGGAAAACAACTATTACTGGAATGCTCAGGAATGTATCCAGGACTTCAACACTATGTTTACAAATTGTTACATCTACAACAAGGTGAGATGTAGAGATGGGTGTCTAAATGCCCTGGGAAAAGAGGAGGTAGAGAAGATGGAGGATTGGTGAGGAGGCCAAGAACAAGGGTTGGGGTATTCAGAAGAAGCTGGGTTTCCAGTCTGAAGCAGGAGACTATTGGAAGTGAATGTGATGAGACCTTCAGTTGTGCCTTGGACTGGGAGTGTTTCTTTAACTGGGAGGAATGAACTAGCCATTTTAAGTTGGCTTGTGAGCCTGGAGTATGTGTTCCTGATATCCTTGGGGTTTTGGCTTCTGAGCATGTCTAGTAGAAAAGATGTGAGGAAGACGGTGGCCACCCATGACAGTCCATTGGGATGATATGAGTTGTCAGGGAAGAGCCTACTCAACTGTAGTCATGCAGAGGTATGCTCAGACAGAAATATTGGTGTGAGAGAAGGCACAGTGGGGTGGGCTGCAGAGCCCAGCTGTTCTGTGGGTCATATTCTCTTGGAACTGTGGACATGACCATTGATAAATCTTGGCCATAAAGTTGAGTATCCCCTTGATCTTACATGTAAACCTGAGAGCCACTTCTAACCCCGTAGCCAAACCTTTTGGCTCGGCCATGAAGCCAGATCATTTGTTTACAGTTCAGACCACAGAAGTGATTAAAACCAACCCTTTCAAATATAACGACTCTGGAGGGAGACACTATACAGAACTCAGCTTTTGACCTCTGCTGGTGTAGTGGGTAAAATTGCCCAGAAGAGATGGGTAGGTGAGTTTCTTGAAGTTTACTGTGTTTTGTAAAGTCCTAGCTCTCACCATTTAGGTAGAAGTAAAATATACGAACTAGGCCCTTGGTTCAGAGCTGAGTGTTAACAGCATGTTCTGGACAAGGTGACAGACTGGGGGACCCATAAAATGGTGTGAGATGGGCCTTGTCCATATGCCACCAAGCTGCCTTGGGGGTATGTTGGGGAGCATTATTGAAGTCCTACTAAAACAATCATGACAGGAAGTCCTGTATAATTTAAGTATTTATAGTGAATTCAGTTGAGATGTACAGCTAAAGCAAGGAGGGCCCCTGTCAGGGATTGGCTGAACTTGGTAGATGTTTTTAAGGCAGAGTGGTTTCCCAAAAAAGCTAGAGCCTAAACAATAAGAAAGGAGGTGCGTATAGATGCTGGGTCAGCACCTCTTGGGGCACCTACTAGCATATAGTTATGGCCCCTTGGGCTCCATATCAGGGTAAGCGTGTAAATATAATGCTTCACACATTGGGGAAAAGGGTGGCTTAGGTGTCCACAGTGGCGGGGAGGGGAGAGCTTTTGGCTCTACCACACATGTCTCTTCATCCAGCCTGGAGATGACATCGTCTTAATGGCAGAAGCATTGGAGAAGCTCTTCTTACAGAAAATCAACGAACTTCCTACAGAAGAAACTGAGATCATGATAGTCCAGGCAAAAGGAAGAGGACGAGGGAGAAAAGATGCAGGTAGGGTATAGAAATAATAAAGTGGTTTTGTCTCTTTTCCAAGTTTGAGGAGGGAGGGAGGCAGGGACCTAGATGATGACCGTCTATGGAGGAGCTGCTGCTTGGGAGCAGTGGGATCAGTTTCAGTATTGGCTCTGCCCCACAGGGGTCTGTAATGCTATGGTCTTCCAAGTAGTAGTTGCTGGGCCTTGCCTTCTCTACAGCATTCCTGGATTTGGGTCAAAAACAATGTGTAATACCTATAATCCCAGCACTTAGGAGGCCGGGCAAGAAGATGGAGAGTTACAACCAGCCTGAGTGAGTTAGATAGCAAGACTGTCTCCAGGGTACAGAGAAGTCTTTTCAAAGAACTTGGGCATTATTTGAATTTTCACTTTGACAGTATTGTATTGCTGTAGATGGTTTCTCTTCCGACCCCACTGATACCCCCTTCTCTCCCTATTCTCTTTCCCTCCTTCCCTCCCTCCCTCCTCCCCCTCTCTTTCTTTCTTTGTATTTGGTGCAGGGTTTCATTATGCAGCTTGGACTCATAATGATCCTCCTGTTTTCAGCCTCCCTAGCGCTGGAATTATACGTGTGCACCACCAAACCTGGTCTCAGTGGCCAGCTTAGTGTGCCTGGGAATGGGGCCAACACAGCGTGTGGTACTGGGGGTTGAACCCGAGTCCCTGTGTTTACCAAAGCAGGAGCTTAGCTGCACTATCTTGCTGGCTCTTTCGCTTTCTTCTTGTCTTTCTTTTAAGGATGAACCCAGGGCTGCACACCTGCTAGGCAGGTGCTCTGCCATTGAACATACCTATAGCCTTGCCTTTCCATTCTAAAGAAACTAATCAGAAGCAGTTAACCAGTGGTCTGATAGAAAGCCTTGAGGTTTGTTGTGTGTCATAATCATGCTCACCTCCAGCAAAGTGAGTTACGTGTTTCTTATCTGGCTCTGTGTGTCCTGGCCTCCCTTGTTCCCACAACCCCAATGACACAGGATTCTGGAGGCCAGCTGACAGAGAGTTATCAAATACATCTGTCTAAGAAAGTGTTTAATAGTTGCCTTCTGTAGTTCTGCTTCAGAAGGATGATGTTTTCAAGGTTATGAGTTGTTCACATCTGTAGCCTTTCACCTCATTTCTGATGTGGTGTCAGTGCAAGGACATTTAGATCATCCTCTAAGGTGCATGGAGTAAACAAGGGGAACCAGTTTTGCAGGTCACCCTTTTGATTTCACATATAACCTTGTGTGAAGACCTCAGCTTTTGTTTCCTAGGACTAGGTGTTTGGTCTGTGTACAGGGCAGATACAGTGGCAGTTTCTAGGATCCAGTTCTGGAAATACCTAGGGGAAGGATGTTGGGAAATTCAGCAGAACCTCCTACATTTCACAGAATGCCTAGGTATTGCCCAAGATAGATTTCTTTTATAGAGTGCTGGGTTTCTGAACCTTTGTATGGCATCCAGTGTACCTTTGAAGGGTGTGACAATCAAATCTTAGCCTTAGGCTCCAATTCCATTGTCTAGCTGCTCTTGGGAGAATCCTCATAACCCCTCATTTTTGGAGCATGTTGGCCATACTGTGTAGCCACTTTTGTCTAACAGTGGTCACATAGCTGCAAGGGCACAGCTTGAAGTAGTTGTAAAGGGCAGTAGCTGTCCACCTCTGGCTCTGAGGGGTGAAATCATGCCAGTTTCCAGAAACCTTGGCCAGGGATGACTTCTGACAGCATTTGTGGGAATGAGGTGGCTGGATGTTCCAAGGAGTATTTCTTTGCTATCCACCATAGTCCTGATGAAAATATGCAGCATAGACATCTTGTCATTCAGGCTAGGACACCCATAAAATGCAAAACTTGATTTGCTACTGCTCCCTGAGTGCTTGAGTAGATAGATAGCTTTGGCACAGTGATACTTAGGATATGCAGACACTATCTGGAGCAATTGTACCATACAAATATGGGCTGGTGTGTGGCAGGGGGCAAGGTCAGCCAGCATGTATCAGCACAGCCTCTAACTATCAATCCTTTTTATGATTGATAGGGACAGCAAAGCCTGGTGTCTCCACGGTACCAAACACAACTCAAGCATCAACTCCTCCACAGACCCAGACTACTCAGCAGAATCCTCCATCTGTGCAGGCTACGCCTCACCCCTTCGCTGCTGTTACCCCAGACCTCATCGTTCAGACCCCTGTCATGACAGTGGTACCTCCTCAGCCACTGCAGACTCCCCCACCGGTGCCCCCTCAGCCACCGCCCCCACCTGCTCCCACCCCCCAACCCATGCAGAGCCACCCACCCATCATTGCGGCCACCCCACAGCCTGTGAAGGTGAGCATCTGGGGCACTTGTAAGCTCTAAGGGCTTGTAAGAGACAGGTGGTCCCATCCTTGCTGATGCTCTACTTGAAGCCTGTTATGTCCCCCAGGCACTGACAAAATGTTTGTGGGGAAGATATTTCCCAGAAGCAGGTATCTTGCTGACCCAGAGAAATTTCTTCTCCTCATGGGTTTCTGCCTCTGATTTAGACTGCGTGTTTACAGGCAGTGTCTAGTGTGTGACTCCTGCCTCCTATAGGCGCTTTGGGTAGGAAACAGCTTTGAGAAGTCCTTTGATACTAAAGTTCAGTTGTGTGCTCCCTCCTACCACTGACTTGGTCTAGGCCAGCTGCAGAAAGGTGTGAGATAGGACCTTTCTGTCCTGTCCTTCACCTTTGTTAGCTGCCTTTGGGTTCTGTCCCTGATTGTTGGGACCCTAGATAGGACCTGGTTTCAGGGTGACTCCAAGGGGCGGCTATATACTTGTTGCCATTTTGGATGGAGCCTGACACATCTATGTTCCTGACAGACAAAGAAGGGGGTGAAGAGGAAAGCAGACACCACCACCCCCACTACCATCGACTCTATCCACGAACCACCCTCACTGGCCCCAGAGCCCAAGACCACCAAGCTGGGGCCCCCCCGGCGGGAGAGTACCCGGCCTGTAAAGCCTCCAAAGAAAGACGTGCCCGACTCACAGCAGCACCCGGCACCAGAGAAGAGCAGCAAGGTCTCAGAACAACTCAAGTGCTGCAGCGGCATTCTCAAGGAGATGTTTGCCAAGAAGCACGCTGCCTATGCTTGGCCTTTCTATAAGCCCGTGGATGTGGAGGCATTAGGCTTGCACGACTACTGTGACATCATCAAGCACCCTATGGACATGAGCACAATCAAGGTGACCCTGCGGTACCCCTGAGGGAGGAGTGGGCAGAGGCCTGGCATACCCTCAGAACTTCCTCAGGTTTCTTCCTAGACCAAAGGAAGAAAACCCTGTCCTGTAGCTCTGGTGACTTGTTGGAGCTATGTAAAATTTTTCCACCAGTCCAGAGGAGACCAGCGCCCCCTACTGGGTGTTTTGAGACTATGCATCCTGACAGGGCTCTTGGCCATTTGGGTTGCAGGCAATAGTGCTACTACCTCCTTCCCTTATCTGAGGAAAGGGAAAGACATAGTCTGTGT
Organism: Capromys pilorides; assembly: GCA_004027915.1. NCBI lineage: Eukaryota > Metazoa > Chordata > Mammalia > Rodentia > Capromyidae > Capromys > Capromys pilorides. Next base: position 18,106 of record PVKN010003539.1, read on the forward strand.
CCCTGATGACCCAAAGTCCTGGACACCTTGTATCTGGTGGATGCTGTAGGAAGTGGCCAGCTTGTATGAGACGGAGCTGGCTAACATTCTCAGTGAAGAGCTTTAAAGACTTTGCATATTCCTCCTTATGGGAGTAGAGTAAGGGAGCCCAGACGTGGAATAACCAAAGCAGGGAGCGGTACTGTGTTCCACTGAGCAGTGTCTTGTTCTATGTCTCAAAGAAAAGGCTTTGCAGAATCAGGGCTGGACCCGTTCTAGCCTTCATCTTCTATTCAGTTCTGTTTTTAACCCCTGTTGGGATTCTTTGTCCTTTTGCCCTAAATGTAGGCAGTTGCAGTGACCCCAAAGGGTGAACATGCACTGCTGATGGGGCAGTTTGTAGCCTCAAGCCTTGTGTTGAAATCCTACTTTTCCACAGGATGATAAGTAAGATCATAGCCTGTGCGCACCTTCACTCCAAACCCAGCCTGCATCCTAAAGGTGCTTTTACTGCTGCTACTGACCACCCCAAGTCCAGAATACAGGCAGAAATCTGGGCGTGGTGGCGCAGGCCTGTAAACTTGACCTGGGAGGCTGAGGCAGGAGGACCAGTGCGAGTTTGAGACCAGCCTGGGCTACAAAAGTGAGCTCAAGGCTAGTCTAAACTGCATAGGGAGACCCTGTCTCAAAAAGACAGGAAAATAAAAAACAACCTAACATTAAAAAAAAAACAAAAAAACAAAAAACATGCAGAGCTAGACGTGGAGGCACGTATCTGTAATCCCTGCCCTTGGAAGGCTAAGGCAGGATGATCACCAGAGTCCATAGCCAGTCTATGCTTCATAGCGAGGCACTGTGTCAATACAAAAACAAAAAAGAACAAAATAGGGAGACACAGCTAACATTGTCTCATCTTTCCAGTCTAAACTAGAGTCCCGTGAATACCGAGATGCTCAGGAATTTGGTGCAGATGTCCGATTGATGTTCTCCAACTGCTATAAGTATAATCCTCCTGACCATGAGGTAGTAGCCATGGCCCGGAAACTCCAGGTAAGGCTCTGGGGAGGGCAGGCCAGACCTCCACTTGGCTTAGGATAATGCCTATAGCACTCTGGAGGAATCCATTCAGCTCAGCCCAATGCATACAGTTTAGGTTGGGGTTATTTAACTTACTGTTAAAGCAGAGTGGCTGGTTTCATTTTGGGTTAATTACTGAAACTCCTTTCACTTTCTTTTGGCTAGAAGAGCATGTGTGCTATGCATAGCTAGTCTTTTCTCCAAAATAGACCTGACTCAAGTTGCTGGCAGACACACTTTCCCGGTAGATAGTTTGTCACAGTTGTGAGCCAGAATAAGTTCTTAGCTCTATGGATGTTTCTTCACCACCAAGACGTTTTCTTCCCAAGGCCCTAGGTTGCTTCTGGTCACAGAGCTGAACAGGCTTGGGTTGGGTCACCTGATGTCACAAGGCACAAGTGTGTTCAATGTAGGCCTCTGGGCTTCCTCACACCTGGCTTGCGTAGCACTCTATAAGTGTTCCAAGGCAGAGGTGAAGGCTTTCAAAGCCTTGGGTGATTTGTGAGTCTGCCACCCACAAGTCACCTGAGCCCTGTTGTTACTATTTCCTTGTGAGTGAAGTGAGGTGGGTTCGTTATTACTGTTGTGGATCTGGCTCTTGATATTCCAGTGCATTCTCAGATTACAAGGTTTTTATCTCAAGGGCTTGTTCTATTTTCTCAGACTTTGACTGGCCAGGTGGAACTGTAAAACCAGTTTGGTGTTGTATGTCTTCAAAAATACTACTCCTTTAATGCTATTTCTTGTTCTTAAAGGTGGTCTAGCTTTTTAATTCTACTGCAGTTCTTGTAGGAGCCACCTAGAGGCAGTGGTGCCTTCAGTTTTATCTAGTGGATACCTGCCTCCCCGGTCTCCTGAGAGAATGGACCTCTTGCCCATGCTGTCTAGATGTGGTGCATACATTTTGTATGTGAAACTGAAGCAGCTTCTCTGTTAGTGCTCAAGAGTGCTAGTTTGAGCTGTTAATTTTTTTGTATTTAGTACAGGGTCTACAGGGTCTCACTACATAGATCTGACTCGTGATACCGCTGTTTTCAGCTTCCTAAGTGCTGGGATTATAGGTGTGTGCCACCATGCCCAGTCTCAGTCATCATCTCAGGGTGCCCCAGGGAAGAGGGTGGCGCAGCATGCTGGGAATCGAACTCCAGCTGCTGCACTCTGCCTAAATAGGCGCTTTAGTCCATTGAGCTATCTGGCTGGCCCCTTGAGCTACTTTGTTAAAGAAAGGACTAAAAAGGACAGCACCCTCTAATGTAATATATTCCAGTGCTCTCTTCCTCATCTTTATATGTCCCCCCTTCCCCCTGTCCTTTACTGACCACCTTGGAGCCACCTACTCTTCACAATCCCTGCTGTTTCCATGAAGAATTTTTCTCTTTGGAGTGGATTAACCTGTCCAAACATGGGATTTTCCCCTATAGCATGGCCACTGAGATGTGTACCATGCAATAGCGCGCCCCCCCCCCTTTTTTTTTCTTTTAAGGTATTTGGTACAGGGTCTCACTACACATACTATAAAAAAGATACCTAAAAGTATAGCCTTGGGGTCTCACTACACAGAGTGGACTCATAGTGATCCTGCTGTTTTCATCCTCACAAGTGCTGGGATTAGAGGCATGCACCACCATGCCCAGTCTCAATCGCTATATCAGTGCACCTCAGGAGCAGGGCTGGCACAGCTTGTGGTGCCAGGGATCAAACCCCAGTCCTTGTGTTCTGCCTAAGCAGGCTCTTCAGTCCACTGAGCTATCAGACCTGCCTATGCAATAGCTTTTTGAGTTAAGTGCTGGCTTCTTGGCAGTTACCTAGGCACCAGAGTGAACTAGACATGCACTTTACCCTTAAGAGGAGTCCAGTTGAGGCCAAGATAGAAGCATATGCTATGGAGGAGCCATGTTTCTGAGAGTGGTGCTACCTTTCCCATCTCTTTCTGGAAGGGAATTGTGGGTTGTCGTCTCTCCCCCCCCCCCCCCCCAACTGGGGTTTACAGGCAGGCACTTGTGCCACGGAGCTGTCTCCCCGGCCCCAGGAAGGCAGTTGTGATGTTTGTGGCATCTCAGACTTTGTAGACTTCCTTCTATTCTAAGTTTACCCGTTATTCCATTGCCTCTTTCAGAGGTGTTGGGATATAACTGACATCATGCCAAAAGAATAGGATTTGTCTAGAAATTTGCATGGAAAAGGCTGCATGTATTTTCTTTAAGTTCCTAGATCTGGGCATTTTGAAGATCTGCATTCTACACTCTAGGGCCCATGACCATAAACATGGCTAAAAGCTGAAGAGCTGATTGTTTTCTCAGGAGCCCCAAGTTGACTTAGGCTCTAGGTTGCCACCAGCATAGAGCAGTGAATCCAGAGCTGCTGATGGTCTTTGTCTTCTACTCTGTTCTGTTGTGAAGAGTGCTTAAGGAAGTTTAGTAGCGGTTGCAGCCCATGTGGCTATCAGTTCTTTTGGGATGGAGGAGTTGTTACAGATTCTGGGTTATGTGTAATTATGCTTACAAGGAAAGATAAGCTGAAAAGTACATTGGGTTACTCCATTAGATCCTACATGCAGGAAAGTTTTGGAACATGGTATGTGGCTTTTAATGGTGGCCATGTCTCCAGCTACCTGGCATCTTAGTGGTTCTCCCATTTTCAAGGTATGTACTTCTGCTTAGAGTCTTCTCCAGTCCTTGGGGCTGGTTTTTCTCGGAGAATCTGAGCATTAGTCCACATTCTAGCGCAGAGTTACTTGCTCAAACCTGGTGGTGGAGGAGTGGGCTGGGGATGATGGGATACTAGGAGTATGAACTCGGTCCAGTTCAAGATGGTAGAGACCCACAGCAGAAGACCCAAACACTGCTTCTCCTGGATGGGTTCTGGTATCCATGGCTCCTTGCCATCATTGCCTCCTTTCACACTGCATCACTGTTCTTCCTCATGAGATTCTGGCCCTTGGGGTGTCTCCAGTTAGGTTTTCCTAAACTCTTCCTAGTTCCACAACAGTCCTGTCAGCATTCTTGTTGGTACTTCCTCTCCTTAGCCCCATTTTCCCTGATCTCTACAGAATATTTATCTTCCAGCCCTTGTCCTGGTGTTCTGTCCACCCTTCACCCTGAGTTCACAGCACCTTTGCCAGTTACTGCCTGTGTGTTGTAACCCCTTGTTTTCTCCCTCTTGTCACCAACCCAGTGTAGACCTGTTAGTGTATTTCGTGTTCCACTAGGCTTAGTTGAGGAGAGGCTTGTTTGTCTTCACCATTTACCAGATGCTTGGTGCATATGTGTCTGTCATAGTCAGCAAGATCTTGCAGCTGCTGGCACATGAATCTCTCAGACTGTCCTCTGGTCAGTATAGAGTAGTGCTCATGTTCTGGATAGGAGAACTCCAGGGTCATGCAGCTGGACATGACAGGTAGCTTCCTTTATTGGGCTCTTTGCTGTTTGATCTTAATCTTAGACAAGCCAGGGTAGGGCAGCCCTGGTGCTTGGCTTCATGTGTTGCTCTCTGAAGCATCGACACACTCTTAGGGAAATGTCCTTTTCATTGTGTGAATTGTTACATTGATTAGTTTATTTTATGCTTGAAGTGGTTCTAAAAATCATGCTGGGAAGCCAATCCTGCTTCTTCCACCTCTGTCCTCTGAGTTGTCATTGGATTGATTGTAGGTGCAGCAGAGTGACTATTTTCTGAGCTCCTGAATCTCACTAACCTTAGAGTTGGGACATTGTACAGTCTCCAGGAGTGGGTTCTTATCCCAATATCACTGTGGCCTCTTTTCAGGTTGTTTGCATATCCCAGGGTGACTTTCTTAGCACTTGTGTAGCATTGTCTTAACACTCTCTGGAGATGCCTTAGGCATGGATTTGGTCCTACTCAGTTTAGTACTTATAGGTGGATATGTGGAGTCGGAGGTCAAATTCACTTATGAGGCTGTACTCTGCCATGTACACCTCTGTCTCAGGGCTCTCATGCTGGCCCAGGAGGTTTTTTGCACTGTAGGATCACCTGAGTCCCCAGGGAGTGAGTAAGTACCCAGCTATGTCAGGATTACATGGTTCTTCAGAGTGTTGAGAGAATCATTAAAAGCCCTGCCAGCAGAGTATAGTAACACACATCTGTAATCCCAGCTCTTGGGAGGCTGAGGCAGGAGGATTGCCATGAATTCAAGGCCAGCCTAAATTGTAAAGCAAGCCTCTGTCTTTTTTTTTAAAGCAGCAAGTCCTGCCAGAAGGCCTCGGCCAGCCCTTTGCTCCCTATGTTAGTGGCAGAGAACAATCCCCATCCTCACAGGCACCAGCTGCCCCTACTGCCTGCCTTCCCCCCACCCCCTTTTTTTTTTTTTTTTTTTCCTTTTTCTGAGACAGGGTTTGCTATGCAGTTCAGGTTGGCCTTGAACTACATTGTAGCCCAGGTTGGTCTGGAACTTAGCACAGTCCTTCTGCCTCTGGAGTGCTGGGGTGACAGGGGTACATCACCACTCTAGGCCCTCTTATGGCCCTTTTATCTTCTCACCTACTTCCTCTTACTTTGTCCAAGCAGCTGGCAAGGCCACAGTGACTCTTAGTTGGCTTTCTCTCCCCAGGATGTATTTGAGATGCGCTTTGCCAAGATGCCAGATGAGCCGGAGGAGCCTGTGGTGGCTGTGTCCTCCCCAGTGGTGCCACCCCCTACCAAGGTGGTGCCTCCTGCCTCATCAAGCGACAGCAGTAGTGACAGTTCTTCGGACAGTGACAGCTCCACTGATGACTCTGAGGAAGAGCGAGCCCAGAGGCTGGCAGAACTTCAGGAGCAGGTAAGGTTTGAACCGTCCCAGCTCCCAGAGTCCATGGACAGGGTATTGAGATATTGAGATGTGCCTGATTTTTCATTCCCACTGATCCTCATTCAGTCTTCACCTTCTGCCACTTGTTAATGCATTTCGATAATACACCTTTTACTGTGTATGTTGAGGGAGGGTGGTTGTTGTCGCGTTCTGAGCAGAAATGAGCTTTCCATATCTTCCAGTGTCTGGAAGGAGGAGACCAGAGGCTGCCTGCTTTCTCTCCTCCAGTATTCGTTAGGTCCTTAGAGGCCAGCATGTCTGTGTTCATGGCTGGCCTCTTAGGAACCCTTTTCAGAAATATGTGTATCAGGTTGGGCAGGGTCTTAGCCTCCCTTGGTTTGGGCAACTCCTTGGGTGAGGCAGACACTAAGAATCCTAGCAGTTAGGAATCTGATGTGTGTGTCATATCACTGACGATCAGCCCTCCCTCTGCCTCCACCATGCCCATGCATGCCCATGCCCTGACACATGGTGCCCTGCCTCACCCACATAGTACAGAACCACCAAGCAGCTCGAGGGTGATGTGAAGTGTCAACCTGGTTATATATTTTGCCTGTCTGCTTCTCAGCTCAAAGCGGTGCATGAGCAGCTTGCAGCCCTCTCGCAGCCCCAGCAGAACAAACCAAAGAAAAAGGAAAAAGACAAGAAAGAAAAGAAAAAGGAAAAGCACAAAAAGAAAGACGAAGTAGAGGAGAATAAGAAAAGTAAAGCCAAGGAACTTCCTCCCAAAAAGACGAAGAAAAACAACAGCAATAGTACTGTGAGGTCCGTGCTTCTTCATGTGGAGAGTCTATATTCCAGTGTGCCTGCTATGGTCGGGGGGTGAGGCTGGCCGTCACTTACATGTATCGTGCAGCTCTCTGTCCTCTCCCTGGGATGAGCCTCCTTTTCCTTGCAGTACTAGGGGTTGAGCCTGCGGCCATCATGCTGAATTGTATTCTGAGCACATTTTTCATGTGGAGACAGGATGTCATCAAGTTGCCCAGCCTGGTCTCTTGAACCTGTATTCCTCCTGTCTCACCTTCCCAGAATGCTAGGATTACAGATGGGTGCCAACTCTGAGCTGAGCCTTTTGAGCTCTGTTTGGGAGAGGATAGTATAGTCTAGAAGCAAAAGGGCAGCTGCAACAGAGCCCTAGCTCACACTAACTCTGTTTGTGATTGTTTTCTAATTTGTGCTCCCAAAGAGTGATACCCAAGGTTCCCCTTTTTAATTATTATTTTAATGTATTTAGTACAGGGTCTCACTACGTAGATTGGGTTTGTAGTGATTCTCCTGTTTTCAGCCTCCCAAACACTGGGATTACAGTCACACACCACCACACCTAGTCTCAGTTGCAGCATGTCTTGGGGTTGGGGGTGGCATGGCATGTGGGGGATAGAACTCTGGTCCCTGCATGTACTTTAATCTGCTGAGCTATCTGGTCGGCCCTCCCAAGGCCCCTTTCTTCTGGAGACCAGATGGGTGGGTTATAGGAAGCTCCTCTACATACACACAGAGGAATGAGTATCTAGCTTCTTCAGGGGACCTATTGTTGACAATGTCTATATCTTCCTTCATAGCAAGAAGGAGCCAGCACCCATGAAGAGCAAGCCCCCTCCCACGTATGAGTCAGAGGAAGAGGACAAATGCAAGCCCATGTCATATGAGGAGAAGCGGCAGCTCAGCTTGGACATCAACAAGCTCCCTGGTGAGAAGCTGGGCCGTGTGGTGCATATCATCCAGTCACGGGAACCCTCACTCAAGAACTCCAACCCGGATGAGATAGAGATTGACTTTGAGACCCTGAAGCCATCCACGCTGCGGGAGTTGGAGCGCTATGTCACCTCCTGTCTAAGGAAGAAAAGAAAACCTCAAGGTGCACTTGGGCCCTCTGGGTGTGGGGCTCCTTTCTGTAGTCCTCTCATCTTAATTTTCCTTTTCTAATATAGCCCTCTTCTTAACCAAAACCATGTCCTTGACATAGAAAGCCCTGCGAACCTTGGTATTACATGTGATTCCGTAACTGTCCATACCTGGCTGGCTAGGGCCCACTTGAACCTTTGTTGTTGTGGTGGTGTCTTTTTTTTTTTTTTTTTTTTTAATGTAGTACAGTACAGGATTTCATTACACAGATCAGACTCGAAGTGGTCTCCTGTTTTCAGCCTCCCAAGTGCTGGGATTACAGGCGTGTACCACCATGCCCAGGGTTAATCACATCTCAGTGTGCCCTGGGGGTGGGGCCGGCGCCACCATGGCAGGCTGGGGATCGAACCTCCAGCCCCTGCATCTGCCTAAGCACGTACTTTAATCTGCTGAGCTATCTGGTCAGCTCTAAATCTTTGTTTTTAAGCCTCATTGTAATCAGCAGTTGATTCCATCCTTGACTGCCTGCGGTTCAATCTCTGAAAACCCCTTCCTGTCTCTGGGGTTTGGGGTGGAGGTAGGAGTAAAAGTACAGAAGTGTCCAGGGTCCTGTGTACTGACAATAGGTCAGCCCCTGATTTGCAGTAACGTTGATGTGGCCCTCTCTGGTGACAGGCTGGTGTCATGTTGGTCTCTCCTTGACACTTCTTTCTTCTTGGGACTACAGAAATGGAGACATGTGTCAGAGTGTTTTTCAACAAGGTCTTTGTCTCCAACCCAGACTGGCTTCTGGAATCCTCAGTCCCTTCCTTAAGGTGCTCTGCATACCAAGTGAGAGTACTGGGAAACCTAAGTTTTGTCTCCCTGCACCATGTCCCCAGAGGTTTCCTTCACTTCAGCTAGAAAGGTAGCTGAAGGAAGCCAGGCCCAGGACAAACGGTACTTCATGCCCCTGGAAATTAACTCCTATGCTTGGTCTATTCAGTCCTTGAGAAACCCTCCAAAAGATGTTCGAGAGATTGTCAGGGCCTTCCATGTTTTGGCTGCTGTTGGGAACCATGGAGTGGTGCGGGTCCTGGGATAGTGGCAACCCCTAAGGCTTATAGGGCATAGGTTGCCCACAGTTCTTCCTTGGTGGCATATGGGTACACTTTTTCTAACAGCAGCTTCCTGCTTTGGGTCCTACCTGACATAGTTCCTATTGCTTTGATTGCAGCCGAGAAAGTTGATGTGATTGCTGGTTCCTCCAAGATGAAAGGTTTCTCATCCTCGGAGTCAGAGAGTACCAGCGAGTCCAGCTCTTCTGACAGTGAAGACTCTGAAACAGGTTAGGTGACTCCTGTTTAAGCATCCTCTCAAGTTGTTTTTGGACATCAGCCCAGTCTTGTGCCCAGGCTGTTTTAAGAGCCCAGAGACAGTGGTCACAGTAGAAAACATTCTTCTCTCTTTTGTCTCTCTATCCACAATGTCAATTTTCTCCCTTAGAGAAAATTGAGTGGCTCTACATCTTATGTAACAATAGCCCATCTCCCTCCCTCCCTCCCTCCCTCCCTCCCTCTCTCTCTCTCTCTCTCTCTCTCTTTCTTTCTTTCTTTCTTTCTTTCTTTTTTCCAGCTCAGGATGGCCTTGAGCTTACCTTGTAGTTCAGGCTGATCTCAAACTCCAAATGATTCTCCTGCCTCAGCCTCCCAATGTGCTAGGATTACAGGTGTGCACCAACAGACCCCTCCCGGCCAGTGATACTTTCTTTCCATGTGGCCCTTGTGTTGTTACCACTGAGGCTGGGCCGTGGAGGATGAGCTGTTGAGGCCATTGACAGTGCAGAGCGCTGAGTGGGGAGGTAGCGGGATTGGGTCTTTAGACATGGTGTTGGGGCCCCTGGTGATGCCATTAATCTTGGTGTGACCCACCTAGCCTACTGCCCCAGAGGAGGAGTTTGGCCACTCTTGAGACTGGAACTGTGTATACTGGCAGCACACATATCCATGGTCCTGCTGTTATCTAGGCTCTGGGCGCTGCCTGTTCTTCCTTAGATTAGTGTGTGTCCTCATTGCTATGTTGTCTGCTCTTGGTGCTGCTCTTAACTCTGCATGCATCTGGGCATGTGTGTCCCGTATTTCTAACAGTCTGTTCTCGTCATGCTCTGTGGACTTGCTTTGGTGCACTGCCAAAACCCACCTTCTGAGCAGTAGCTTCAGAATCAGGTGTGGGCAGGTGACAATCCTGAGAGCTGAGTAGGGAGGGGGATGTTGTTTGCTGTTTTCTCAAGGGAGCAGGTGCTCAGAGTGGCCAAAGGGGGTGATAGAGATGAAGCCAGTGTACCTGAGAGGCCAGGCACATGGCTTATATGAATGGGGTCAGGCTCCATGCTTTGAGCATATGAGCTGCAGACCACCCAGAAAGCAGCCCTATAGTCTCAGGTGCACTCTGTCACATAGGCTGGGATGTAGAAATCCACAATGAGAAAGGAGTGTTTTAGGCAGAAAGTTCTTGGCATGTTTTTCTATGGACCTTGAGAATTCTAAGTGGGGAAAATATTATAGTTCCATAACGCATATATATAATGACCTGATCATTTCAGGGAAGATCAAGAGTCCCTTTAGGCAGCTAGCTGGAAGAGTCATGTTGTTCTTATGTATGTGAATTAATGGGGTGGGCTCAGCCTGCCTCTGTGCCCAGGGAAACAAGGATTGAGACAAAGTGGTCCTGGAGGTGGGTTTTGGGCCTCTCCAGGATATCAGTGCCTACTTCTTTTTCAATAGGCCCAGATGAAATGAAATCTTTTGAGTCAAGTTTGTTCTGCAGTTCCTCAACACCAACTGTAGAAACTGTCACTGTCCTTCATCCTGTTCCTTTCTAACCAGCATACCCCACCTTGCTTTTTTATCCCATCCAGGAGGGGGCACTGCATGAGAGGGTACTGGTGGAAGGGTTGGCCCTGGGCCACTTTGAACTGAATCTGCCCAGTAGTGTGAATGGCCATATTATTGGGCCACATTAGCATTCCTGCTGGCCAGTGATTTTCACTGGTTTTTAGGGGATTTGCAGCACTAGCAGCCAAAGATTCAAAGTGGCAGAATATCTGATCATTAAAACAGCTTGGCTTGGGTGTGGGAGCTTCTGACCATCATGTCCTGACCATGCTTGGCCTTTGTCCCTGGTCCCCACAGTCCTCTTCCAGGGCAGCAGAAACCCTGTAAACTCCCAAGAGAGCACCGTGCACTCTTTCTGCTGCCAGGGTTGCCATTACGCCATTTTCATCAGTAGTTCATTCCTGCTACTGAGGGCCCCCCCTCAGCCCCATCCACTTTGATTTATTTTTTTGCGTGCGTGCTTGCACGTGTGTGTGCGTGTGCGTGTGTGTGTGGGGGGGTTGGTTGGTTGGTTGTTGCTTTTTTCTTTTCCCTTTAAAGAAAGTGGGGAGATTGTGCAACAAGTAATCTGAGAGCCCTGGGAACAGCTATCCTGGCAAGGAGGAGGGTGAGATTTACAGTCTTAGAGCTGCCGCCTCGCAGGCTCTCAGGCTCCAGCAGTCCTACTCTGACTACTCACTCAGTTGCCTGGGCTGGGCTGCGCTGCACTGTGGCCCTTCTCAGAAAGCCTCCCTCCCACCTTGGGTTTTGCATTTGGCATGCAGGCCAGTGGACTGCAAGCTTTCTCTTTGCTTTCTGTGTGTGCTGCTGAGCTCTGCTGTGAGCTGGTATGGCACTTCTTAGGAGGGACACACTGTGAGCAGTTTGTGCAACATGCCAAGTGGGGGCCAAATGTGGCACCAGACTCTCCTGGTAGTAGCTTTCCTGAGTCTGGAAAGCCAGACAGCCCCGATTTTCTGTGGCCAACTACAGGGAGGGGAGGGTAGAAAAGGATAGGGGAACATTGAAGGTATTTCCCTTTGGTCTTAAAGGGCTTGTTGTGTCCTTGTTCTTATGTTTCCCATTTGTATTGGAGCTGAAATTCCTGAAAGGGCCTATTTTTGTAGCTTTGTAGGGGTCAGTTCTGCTGAAAGGGCCCCAGAACATGAATCGTCAGAAGAAACTAAAGAGAGACGCTAAACTGAGGGTGTTGAGGTGATATACAGAGCACCTCCTCTGGCAGCTGTCCATGGCAAGGATGCTGTCAGCCAATCAAGGCACAAGGCCAGACTTAGTGGACTGGGTTGCAATTTAGAGAGACTATGCCCAGATGTGGAAGTGGGACTACTTTCCCAGCTGGGTCCCAGCCACCATATAGTCCTGTGCCCTACCCAGTACCACACAGTACTGATGGCCAGTCCTACTGCTTCCTCTGAACCCAGCTGTTACTTGGGCTGTGTGGTCTTTCATTGAATCTCGACTTCAGCTGAAGTTCAGAGTGCTTGTGGGGTCAGTGTCAGGAGACAAGACTAGGAAGCATCTGTTGTAGACTTGAGGTGGTAAGATGGAGGGGAATGTCATGGTTTTCTCGTATACTGCTGTCCAAGTGGGCTATGGCTTGGGTGTTACCAGTGTTAGATTTGAATCTGCATGGCATGGGGGAAGAGTATATCTGGGATTCTATCCTACAGGTACTCATCACATTGATGGCACCTGGCTCTTTCAAGTGCCACCTGCAGGTCTCTGTGGGCAAGGCTGGCTGTATAGCTCATGCTCCTTTCTGGAGCCCCCTTCCCCCTTGGCTTCCTGAATTAGGTCAGGATTTGTGAGATGCAGAGAGATTTGGCTCTAGCTGATCGTCTAGTTGTAGCAGGAGTACTGTTCAGCTATTTTAGTCTCCTGATTTCCTTTTCCCAGGATTGGAGCATGTGGGTGTTTCTTAGTAGCTCCAGGGTAAAATGGAATGCTTATGGAAAGATTTGAGCTGGGAAGTGCAGACAGAGGCCATGGGACACTGTTACCATACAGCTAGTCTCAGCTTCCTCCTGGCCCCTGGGGCCTTTGAAAGGACTTTCCAGAGATCTCCCAGACCATGACTTGCCTGCTCCCAGGTGTGGCCTTTATCCTTAGTAAGGAGTGAGTCCCCTGAAGGGTAGGGGTCTGTATAACAAAGTGTTAGCTCGTACCCACACACATACCTAGAAGTTGAAGATAGAGGAATTCAGGGCCTCACAGAACAAGGCCAAGCTTGTGGAATGTGAAACAGTGAGAGGCTGTAGTGGGCGGGTTTTTCCCAGACATTGGTGGGGCCAGAAATCAGGGAATCTTTGCATCCCTGAGTATAGCAAAGGCTCTGCCATGTGGGTGGGAATGAGCCCCACCCCTTCCTGGTCCAGAAGCCATGTTGGATGCTGTGAAAAAGAAAGCCGAGACTTTCTGGCTTGTATTTTTGTTGGTTTGAGGTTTTTTTGTTGGGGGAGGTGAAGGGAGGGAGAAAGAGAGAAAAAGAAAGAGACAGAAGTTTTTCCACCCTGCTTTTCTTACCTCAACAATGTCTGTACCATGGTTTCCTCCTTTATAGTTTGTGGCATTTGTTTTGGAAATCTGGAGCAATGCAGAGATGTGGCTCTGCTCTTTGCCTCCCTCAGCTGGAGGACCTGTACTCCAGCATCTTGTTTTTGAGGATTTTCCCCAGCCACACAGTGTGAAGGGGCTGAGCTTACCTCCCTGCCTAGAATCAGCAGATGCTTTCTGGGCTCAACACACCTGGCCAGTGGAACAAGGCAGAAGCACCTCTCGCCTTGAAAAGGAGCAGTAAACGCCAACATCCACTCAAGACAGGGCACATGTGGAACTCATTAGTGGAAGTAGTTCTGTCTAGAAGCTCAAGCAGGCACCAGTGGTTTTGAAGACTCCACACATGCTGGATCAGTAGCCTGACCTAAGGGAAGGTGGGTCTGTCCCCACCCAAAACAAGCCAGGCAGGGACAGCACTCCTGGTCTCCAGCACCATTCTCTTGGGCCTATTCAGCCCCTGGGACACAGGAGCCTGGCTTGATCTGCAGTTCTTCTGTTCTTGTGACTTGAATGGTACATTCCACACCATTTCTCTCACACTGGTTTCTCTCTCCCTCTATGTAGGTCCTGCCTAATCATTGGACACGGACTCTTAATAAAACGTCTTCAGTTCCAGATTCCTTCCCAGCAAGCTATATAGCTTAAGTCCCATTTTCTTCTGTGAAAGGGACAGGACTCCATCAAGTTATGGAATTCCTCAGAGCCCTGGGCCTGTCCCCAGGGTGGATTAGTCATGTCCAGCAGCACACGCCTAGTCCCGCCTTTGGGAAGGCTGCCTGCCTGGCCAACTGCCCAGGCCTTCCTGTGCAAAGACTGCCTGGCTGTCCCACCCAGCCTCCCTGGTCGGCTGGGTCCTCTGGGTGGTGGCATCTCCTGGAGGGTGATGACAATCCCCCCCACATGTATATATGTGGTGCTGCTCCCTGAGCGAAGCTTGATCACAGTGTGTTTCCTCTCTTCGTCCCCACCCTCTTTCTGAGACTCCAGACCTGATTACCCTGGAGATGTTGCAATGACTTTAGCCCAGGAAAGATCACATTCAGCCTAAGGAAGATGTTCTGACCTAAGGAATGGGGGCTGTGGGGTCAAGGCCACTGGGCCCTCCTGGCTGGTTTGGTCAGCTGGAGATTATCACCAGCCACCGACCCACAGCCTCCTGAAGCCCTCCTTCCATCCCCATTGTTCCTATGCATTTCTCAAAGCTTCAATTCTAGTGGGCATTTCCCACGTCCTTGGCCTCTTCTCCAGTCACATAGGGACCTTCAGGGCTGTTGATGTGGGGCACTCAGGTCATCAGCCCCAAGCATGGGGCCAAGATCTAAGTGGTGGGTGAGAGGGTTTCACAGCCTCTGTTGCACATCTCAGCAGAGTGTTTCCAACATGAGCATCCTGGTCTTCTGTCCCCTAGAATAACAACGGCTGGGGCTGGGACTGGGGTAAGCAAGGGTAGCCATATGTTCCAAGCCCTTTTTGAAGCACCAAATAGGCTTTTGTACTCTAAAAAAAAAATCAGCCCTTCTTGGTTATGGATCCAGCATCACAACAGAAAATTGCCTGATGTGAAGGGTTACCTAAGGAGCTGCATCTACATTTTTATGGAGTGCCCCCCACCCCCCTTTCTTTTTTAAAGTGTAGTTTGTGTGTGTGGCCGTCTAAGTACCTTGGAGCCCACCTTTTGGAGCTGGCAGCAGGTTTGGGAGATATCACTCGTGGGCAGATCATGGGTACTGACCCCCACCAGCAGTCCTCCCAAAGCTCCTCAAGTCTTTGGGCTGCTCACTGCCCCGAACCACCTATTGCCAAGAGTGTAACCCCAGCCTCCCTAGAACTCCCCGGGGCCCTGCAGTGATGCTTGAGAGTTCTTAGGCTGTTCCTAATCCTCTCTTGGCATCCAGCTTCCAGTCAGCTCTATTTGCCAAACAAACTATTTTGAGCTGCCCTTTGGCCTGTGCCTGATGTGTTCCCAGTGAACTTGGCTGAGATGAGATGGGGGTGCTTTGTGCTCAGAGATTCCCACAGGACAGTTGGGAAGCTGCTGGCACTAACTTTCTGGGAAGATTTTGCTGTTTTGGACCAAGTGGCAGCCTGGATTCCCGTGGTGTGGTCTCAGCCACATGCAGCCCTGTCCCTCCCTACACACCTGCACATACAGACCATAGTAACCACAGGCCAGCTGCCATTGAGGATCCTCTCAGCCTTGCTGTCCAGCGATCCTGTCCTTCTTGCCCTTGGGGTTTCCATCTGGCTAGAATACTCAGGGCCCTTTGAACTTGAAAGCTCTTTAGACTTACGCTGTCACTGGTGCTTGGTGCTTAGGGAACACAACCAGAAAGGACAGTGAACACCCATTCTTCCTTGTTGGCAGCTTTGGGTTCCTGAGCAACAAACGAGGTGCCAGCTGAGTGCTCAGGACACCTAATGGCTGTGAGCCCTGTGGAGAAGCTGTGTGTGTGTGTGGGGGGGGGGGGGGGGGGGGGGGGGGGGGGGGGGGCGGGGGGCTGCCCAGGGCAGTGCAGGGCTCTTCTCCTGTCCTCTTCCCTGCCCCACACTGCCCTGCACCCTGACCCTCCTTTCTGTTTCCTTGGCTGAAGTGGGACAAGATGGGAATGGGGAAAATCAGTGTTTTAATCAGATTTTACCAAAACGTTTTATTTCTTTGTACAATTATCATCCTATGTAAAGATGAAATTTGTGTTGAGTTGAAGATTGTCATGGAATAAAGATCACACAGTACTTGAGGCCATCTCCATGTAACCCTTTCTAGAGAGTTTTGTGGGGGGTGTCTGGGGATGGTGTGTTGTGAAGTTGTGCACTTCCTGTCTTGTCTTCCTGGGAATTCCAACATAAGGCTCGAGCCAGGGGAGTTAGAGGGGCCTAGGTATCTATCTGCCTGTGCCTCCTACTTCTGCATTCTGGAGAAGAGCTCCAGGATATTATTGTGACATTCCCAAAGCAGCTAAGACATATTCCTTGCAATACCCACAGGTCAGTGTACTAGGTCTCCAGCCTGCTCATATGGTCTCTGTTTCCAGCCTGTGGGCAGAGAACAGGGATCTGGTTTTGTAAATGGAAAATCAGTGCTTTATTGGAAGAGACCTAACAAGGCACCCCAGCCCTTTCCACCACTGTTGCATGTCTGGGTTGGTCCCGGAGGCTTCTCCAAGTCATATTCACATGGTGTCCTGACCTTTTTCCCTACCTTCCCTTCTCCATGCCTGACTTGGTCTAAAAATGCACCCAGCACTTGAGTGGCCACTGCCACTTCGTTCTCGACTGGTATGGGACAGTTTTTTATTTTTGCAGAACTCAGGACCTTGCATTTGCCAGGCAGGCACTTGTGCCCCGAGCTGTCTCCCCAGCCCCCAAGGACTCTTTAAGCCCTGCCTATTCCTCCAGCTTTTGGGTCAGACTTTGTACTGCAGAGGCACTGAGGCACCCAGCCTCTTCACCAGTGCTCTTCCTCACTGTATGGCTGCACCAAGCACCCTTTCTCCCTGATTCCACCAGTCTGCCCAGACTCCCTTTTTAGATGTCTCACAAAAGCATCCCTCCATTCAGGTTTTCACTCTGATGTGAAGGTTTCCAAGTCCTTTGTTCTGGTATCTACATGTAGGGTCTGGTCTTCAGGTTCCCATATTCTAGGTGTCCTGACTTACTGCCCTTGGCCACTTGTATGAGGACATGTGTGTCGAGCTGCTGAGGTGTGTGTCCGTGTCTTGTCTTTTCCATGGAGTGGTGAGCTCTTGCCTGGCACAAGGTCCCTTCCCTCTTTTGGTGGCACTATACCTCGGGCCGTGGATCTTACAGAGGCTTAATAGACCCTCAAAGCAGCTCTGAGAAGAGTAGTAGCTTTGATTCGGGCAAGACATGTCTTCAGACACCAGCAGCAAGAATTGGTGTCCTAACAAGTTCAGGGGAAACAAGGCAAAGCCAGAACGTGACAGGAATCTGAAAGGTGTCATTTCACGGTTCTGACCTATGTAACCTTGTAGCTTAGGGGGCATCCAGCTGCCAGAATTCTTAGAGTGAACCGCTGGTGTGTGGGCAGAAGTGGCTGTGCAGGCTCTTAAGCACACCTCAAGGAGCTGGGCCTGCCCGGACACATCTGCACAGCTGCAGCACCAGCTGTCAGTCCTTGAGGACCCAGAGTACATGCTCCCTTTGTAGCACATTTACTGTGTCCCAGAAAAAGGCTTTCTCTGAGTTCCGTCATGTCTGAAGAAGGCCCACGCAAGCTGCTGTCCTGCCGTCCTCCTTTGATAACTATGGCTTGAGCACCTGCCCCTGGCCATTCCAGTAAAGCCATTGTACTTTGTCATATCTCCCCCCACCCCCCAAGCCTTCAGATGGTCCGTCCCTCTGTGTCCCCATTAGCCAGCACTTCCTTCACCCATCTCATGACTCTGGCTCCCCTGTGAGCATACCATTGGTGCTCTTGGCCCCAGCTGGAGCTACTCTCCTTCCCCTGGGAGAGTGGAAAGCAGTGATCAGAGGGTCACGTGGAGTCGGGGTCCCACCTTGCTGTGCAATCCTGAACAAGTCCATTAGCTTCACAGAGCCTCGTATTTGCTCACGTCTGTGGTGAATAGAACCATTTCAAACATCGCAAGTGATTGGTCCACAGCAGCAGGTGGGGTCCAGACCATGCAGGTGCTCTTAATTCTCCTGAAGCCTGATCACGAATGGGTTGACATTGGGTAAGGTCACCATAGCTCAACTTCCACGGGAGTCAGGAGGGCAGTCTTTTATGATACCAGTGGGCTGAAGCTTGGTGGATTTGATTTTTTCAGGCATGGTTCCTACTAGGAAAAGCAGCAGATCAATGGGTAGGTGACATATCTTTCCCTGTCTCATAAAAACTGAATTGTCCCAGACACTTTCAGTGTTGCTGGCCTTTGTCGTCAGTGCTCTGTGCCCCCCACCCCCACCCCATCTGCATTCAGGCCATCTTATACTATTCTTTTCCAGAGCCTCACTACCTTCTCTTTTCTCTACAGAAATGGCTCCAAAGTCAAAAAAGAAGGGGCACCCTGGGAGAGATCAGAAAAAGGTATGTGGTTCCATAATGTCCCCTTTAGGTGACAGCTAGCCACTCAGTCCTGTGATCCCCAGGGATAGCCTGCATCCATCCTGGGGACTATTCTGCTTGTCTGATGTCAGTCTGTATCTTCTGTCTGCCTACAGCACCATCACCATCACCATCAGCAGATGCAGCCAGCCCCAGCTCCTGTGCCCCAACAGCCACCCCCGCCTCCCCAGCAGCCTCCGCCACCCCCACCTCAGCCGCAGCAACAGCTTCCGCCACCGCCGCCACCGCAGCAGCAGCAGCAGCAGCCCCCACCCCCACCGCCTCCACCCTCCATGCCGCAACAAGCAGCCCCAGCACTGAAGTCCTCACCCCCACCCTTCATCACTGCCCAGGTGCCAGTCTTGGAGCCTCAGCTCCCAGGCAGTGTCTTCGATCCCATTGGTCACTTCACTCAGCCCATCCTGCACCTGCAGCAGCCTGAGCTGCCCTCTCACCTACCCCAGCCACCTGAGCACAGCA
>PVKN010003540.1:6864-36893 GCA_004027915.1 Capromys pilorides
GACATGAGTCATGATCCAATAGGATTATGTGTTATAATTGGTTCCTCCCTGGAGCATGACCTGGGCCTGCCTAGGATATGATTGGCTCCTCCCTAGAGCGGGATCAAGGGCCCATCCTGGGGTATGATTGGTTCTACCCTAGGGCACAACGGGCCCACGTCAGAGTGACTGAGCACAAAGAGACTTTTTAAAGAGCTGTCGCTCTCTGCTCTGGTGGTTGTTCTGCCACCATGAACTGGATGCCCTCTGCCCTGTTCCACTCAGCCTTGGGCCAGCCGAATATGGACTGAAACCTCCAGCAACTGTGAGCTAAATAAACCTTTCCTTCCTTCATTTTGAGTGTCGGGTATTTGTCCCAGCAACGAGTAAAAAGTAACTAAGACACCCCCAATATTCCAGGATTTTAAAATTTAAATTTATTTGTTTATTTTTGTTTCTTCGAGACTGAGTCTCACTGTAGCTCAGACTGGACTTGAACTCACAGGGATCATCCCGCCTCAGCCTCCCGTGATGGGATTACAGGCGTGCGCTGTCCCCCCCCTCCCCCGGCTGGTGCTGTGGCTTGGCAAAAGGAAAACAGTAATACAACAGACAACGTAGGTGACAAAGCACGGTGGCCACTCTGACCCCCACACAGAAGTGCTGGGGGTGAATGAAGGTCTGTCTGCTCCTGGGGCTGGGCGATGGTGCCACCAGCTGGAGGCTTTGATGTCTGTGTGGCGCTGTGTCCTCCTGAGGATGCGCAGGTTCGGGCTTGGTATAATTCAACTAAATTAAAAGGAAAGCACTCAGGCAAAGGAAGTCCTATCCACAGACAGAAAAAGACCAACGAAAGCTGGACCGTACAAGTCTATAAAATTTGTATTACAGCACGCTGGTCTGAAGTAGTAAATTGGAAACATGTGAACTGTCCCCTGTGGGCCTGAAGATCGCGGTCTTTGCGCGGGGACAGGAAGTGGAGCCCTCGCCTCGGGCACCTGGGTCCCAAGGTCATGGGGCGCCACGGCCCAGGATGGGTGGGCACTGCCAGCTGCCCAGCCACCAGCGCGGCCTCACGCCTGGAAGCACGGGCGTCGGAAAGCTTACCCAGCTTCGACCTCGACCCGTCCCACAAAGCAAATGTCAAACAGATGTCCTCAAAGAGTGGAAAAATGAAATGAAAAGCACATTTAGGATTTATAGAGCTGAAAACCAAAAACCAGTGGAAATTAGTACTCGGAGGCGCTGCTCAGCCTGCCGGCCCTGCAGGCTGTGTTCCCTTGTTCTCCATGGCGCTTGCGAGTCCACTCCAGGATCCCTGAGCAGGCCCTGGTGCACGCGGCCTTAGTTTGATAAAGAAATGGAACTTAGTGAGGCATCACAGCCCCACAGGGTCTGCAGTGCCCCATTTATCAGGCTGTGACTTTCTGCCTGGCATGAGGTTTGCATCCCATCCCCACCCTGACACCCACCCCCACCCCGATTTCCCCATCCCCCACTCTGATACCCTCCCCCACCCCAGTGTCCCCATCCATGTCAGCCTGGCCTTTAGGCCCTGCGTGCTGGCTTCCTCTCATCCGGGTCCCCTGCATGGTGACGGCACTCGGCTGCCTTTGGCATGCTTCCCGCGATGCTGTGATTTTTCTCCAAAATGCTCCTGAAGGCTCTAAAAGCTCCTCTGAGACTAGGGGAGTCCCCGCCTCTGCAGGCTCCCTGCCCTAGGCCTCTCTTGGCGCCTGCCCGCTGCACCAAGGGGCTTCCTGCATTGCTCTGGCTGTGCCTCAGGCTGGGCCCTTTGGAGGAGGCACAGTCCCAGTCCTGTTGGCTCTGGCAGGGAACCCTGTGAGGCGGAGCCCCGCAACCAAACTGCACTGTCCCTGAGGCCCCTCATTCCCTCACCCTATAAAGTACCATCGTGGGCCCATTGGGGGCAGAGATGGAGCCTTCTGGGAGGGGACCTGGATCCATGTACCACCTGCTGCCCAGCACCTAAGGGACATTATCTCAGTGCAGATCTCTGAGTTTACAGATGTGGAGTGGGGTGCAGAGAGGGGAGGCCCTCTGCCTGGAGTGCTGAGTTTCTGATGGGAGCCGGGTAACTGGGGCTGGGGTGGAGACAGAGACAGGACCCTGGGTAGGCGTCTGGAGCAGAAGAAAAGGGTGCAGGGGCATCTGCATGCCAAGCGTCTCCCATCACTTGGAACCTGGAACCCTCAGTTGATGAGATCCCCCTGCTGAGAGCCGATCAGAGCCCAGTGACCCTAGTGGACACCCATTTCAGATGAGGACTCCGAGGACACAGTGATGTCAGGTGGTCCCAACAGGTTTGGAGCAGAAGCCCCTGAGCTCTGCTGTGCCCCTCAGCTTTGATTTCCTTTCCATTGGGTGACGCCAGCCAGGAACAAGCTGGAGTCACTGTTGCTTGACAGATGGCTCACCCACAGCCATGGAGCTCAAGCAACCAGGACACCTGCACTGTGTACTTAGGGGCACTGGGTGACAGGGCAGCTGTGCAAACCAGATCACCCTGCATGGCAGCTCAAGGAGCAGGACTGGCCCTTCGTGGGCCAGAGAGGGCTGTGCCCCGCCCTCCATGGAAGAGGTTGGAGCCCCACTCGTCCAAACCATGTTGCGGCAGTGCAGTGCGGCAGGAGAGCCTGTGCCCTGTTGGACAGGACAAGGGACAGAAGAGAGCCCAAGTCCCCTCAGGAAGCAGCCACCTGCTGAGGGAGAGGAGGCAGGAGGACAGAGGGTGGGGATTCCCTAGTGGGACCTGGAAGGGGCCTGCCGAGCTGGGGATCAGACCCCTGGGATGCAGGGACCAGGCTGCTCTTGGTCCTTCTGGCCAAGAGTACCAAGGGCACAGTGCTTTCACAGTCTCCTCCTTTGTCCCCACTAGAGCACAGGTGACAGGCTATAGCCCAAGTTCAGACTGCTACATTATCATGGCTCTGATCCAACCTGGCTGGGTCCCCCAAAGAGCAGCTTATCTTCCGGGCAACCACTTCCTCCTTCTCCACCTCAGTCCTGGACACCTTTCCCTCCATACAAGAGCGCCCCCAGCTGGCTCCTTGTGTGTCACTGAACCTGCCCCTAAATTCCACCCCAGCAAGGCCATAGCTTCCGGCTCCCTGACTCGGGTCAGAGGACCCTCCATCTTTCTAAGCTCAGTCTCCTCCACGTCTTCAGAGTTAATAAAAGCTTTCCAGCCCTTTCTATTTGTGCTTCTCTGCTGCTCCGATACCACCAAAAAAACTAACAGCAAGCTTCAAGAGCGAAGATTTTCACCTGTTCCTGGTTGTGCACAGTAGGTATTCAGAGGAATGCGGGACACAGAGGAACTTCTGATCAGACTGAACTCTCCTCTGGAGGACCACAAGTTCAATCCCAGCTAGGGTGACTTAGCTATTTAGTGACTTAGTGAGGCCCTGTCTCAAAATAGAGAAAGGGGGAGGGGCAGGGACGAAGGGGAATGGATGAATATAGGGACTTGGCCCCACCCAGCCAGCAGCCTTGGCACTGCCCTTCCTGGAGGTCCCAGGGCACAGCTGTACATTGTAGCTCTGCAGAGAGTGTGGAGCTGCTTCAGTCCAGCTCAGTCTCTTCCTAGAGGCCTCGCTCCCAAGGCTGGATTTCGTTTCTTGCTTCTCATGGATGCACACGTGTACGCACAGTTGCACGTGTGTGTTCACACATATACACACATGCTGTCTTCTGCTGCGTTCCCCATGGGTTCCCAGCTCCTAACACCTGTGGAATGCATGGGATGTGGAAGACGCCATGACTTCCCTGTTGGGTAGATGCACCTCGGGCGGGAACTATGACTGGCTTGGCGCCGGAGTTTGGACAAAACGGGAGGAAAGGCTAACAGAAGGTACCTAGGCTGAGTCTGCTCCGAATGGAGCTCAGGATACAGGGAGGCGGAGGAACAGCTGGGCGCCAAAGCTCTGTGAGAGCTGGCACTGCTCACTTCAGCAGTGCCCTTGCCAGACGGCACTTCGCGGAGGCCACCACTGCCTGCTGGATGATCCTGGACAGCAGACCCAGCCTCTCGGAGCCTCATTTTTCTAATACGCAAAATGGGAAGAATAATACTGGTCTCATTTCAGGCAACGCCAGCCGGCTTAGGTCTGGTTCTCTTCCCACGGGGCATTGTGCTTCTTGGGGAGCAGGACTGTCTTGTTCTCCGACTTCTCCTCCATTTCTCTGACTGCCTAGTTTCAGGTCTACAGAATGCCTGCCCAGTTCACTTTCATTTCTTTCACCTGGCTGACACAGATGGGAAGCCCAAGATGGGGCGCTCCTTATTGTTGGTCCTGGGACATGGAGGAGAAGAGCTGGTGTGGTCCTAAAAAGGGAGAGGTTGATGTTGTAGCTGGGGGCTTTGCAAGAGGAACAATACAATAAAGGAACATTACATACAATTATTTTATAATGAATTACCCAAAGTATCATATACCAAGAGGGCAGGAAATCTGTCCTCACACTAAAGACCAGAGAATCCAGCCGAGGGCCTGGACCCTACAATAATGTCCTTCATGAGTCCAGCTGAAGACCAAGAGCCCTTAACAGTGCCTCCCACAAGTCAGTCCACTGGAGACCTAGAGCCCGCAACAGTGTCCCATGCAGGCCCGCTTCACGGATCTATGCTGGAAAGGCCCAAAGGTCAGGGGTGGAAAGTCTGTGCCAGTGGGATGAAGAACCTGTGCCAGCAGGCCGAGGGGTCTGCACTGGAGCCAGGAAGTGACACTCCAGGAAAGAACCAGACGTCCTCCTAACGTGCAATAGCCGTCCTCAGCAGCAGGGAGGTCCCGAGCTCCTCCAATGATGAGGAAAGCAGAGTTCCCATCAGGGAAGCCAATGCACGAGCCTCTCCAGGAGCCTGAGCTGTGCACCATCTTCCCCTCCGAAACCAGGAATTGATGCTCAAGGTGAGGACCAGCACTCCCCCAGATGAACCATAGCCAGCCTCAGTAACAAGGACATCCTGAGGTTCTCCTCCAGTGAAAATAGCCAAGTTCATTAGGAAAGCCGGTGTGACAGGGTCTTCCAGCAGAACAGCCCCAGAGAACCAGCCGCTCTCAGCTGCTTCTCCTGACAGCCTCCCTCTCGCGGCTTCTCCATGCTACCGGCAACATGCTTATGCTGCCAGCAATACCCCTCAGGTGGGCGCCCCACACCCCGAGCCACCCTAGCTCACTTTAGCGGGGTATAATAAGCTGACCACCAGTTGGCATCTACCACAGAGGC
This sequence comes from Capromys pilorides, assembly GCA_004027915.1. Classification (NCBI taxonomy): domain Eukaryota; kingdom Metazoa; phylum Chordata; class Mammalia; order Rodentia; family Capromyidae; genus Capromys; species Capromys pilorides. Next base: position 12,094 of record PVKN010003540.1, read on the forward strand.
CGGCCTGGGAAGTGGAGGTTATCATCCCTATGACAATGTGGGGTAAAGCTGAGCAGCTGATTTAAAACCACAGAGAAAGATTGCAGAAGACTTCCTGGAGGAGGTGGCCATGCAGGAGGAAGAGGAGCTGGGCTGGAGAGAAGAGATGAGATCGCTGGTAATGATGGTGGCTGCTGGGAATTCGCGTGGCAGGCTGCCCGTGCCAGCATTTACAGTGCCTTATAGCACCTGCCAAATACCACCACGGTTGTCACTGTTCCATTCTTGTGGTTAGATGGGGAATTGGCACACAGAAAGGCTAGGTTCACACCAGGGCCATGCAGTAGACTAAGGTAACCTCAGCTGTCCTCTACTGTGGGGCTTTTATATTTAGCACAGGGTCTACAGGGTCTCACTACACAGATCAGATTCATCGTGATCCTCCTGCTTTCCACCTCCCAAGCACTGGGATTACAGGTGTGTGCCACTATACCCACTCTCAATCACCATCTCAGCACATCCCAGGGGTGGGGCCAGCACAGCATGCCAGGGATCGAACCCCAATCACTGTGTCTGCCTAAGCAGGTGCTTTAATCCACTGAGCTATCTGGTTGACCTTATTGTGGGCTTTTAAACCCTTCTGTTCTTGTGCACTGGGGCCAGGGCCTTGTGTGTGCATGCGGAGCTCTACCCCCGAGTAGTCCCCCAGCCCTTATTGCATCCTGCACGTGCCACACGCAAGGCACCTGCGTTCTAACACCAGCAGCATTCAGTGTTTCCACAGGCACCTGAGGCAGGTACTGTCCTCGAGGCCCTCATTTATGGCCTTGTGTGCCAGATTTGGAAAGTGAGACTGGAGAGGTCGGGACTTGTTTCTGTAACCAGGAACAAGTATGGCGCTCCCCCGGGGGCCCAGGAGAGCAGGAGGGAACACGTGGGAGACTTTACAGTGACCCTGGTTCCTAAGCACAACAGCCTTAGATAATCAAGGCAGGGCCCTGACAGAGGCTCTCATTCATTGATTTACTGATTCATTTATTTGTGCATTCATTCATCCATCCATCCATCCATCCATCCATCCATCCATCCATTGATTCCTTGAGGACACCTAGCAAGCCTCAGGGCCTGGCAGTGCAGCTGAGAGCAAAACCAAGTCTCCACCCTCACCTTCTGGGAGGGGTCAGGGCACTTTAAGGGGCCAGAGAAGCAATATTTTTGGTCCCTGTCGCAGAGCTCCACTGTGCTGGTTTGGGCTAAAGCTGCCAATGTTGATTGACTAGTAAACCAGTGGGCTGGCTGGGTTCCAATGTTGGCTGCAGGCATTAGGGAATGCTGGTGGGGTCTCTCCCGTAGGATAATATCCACCTGTCTCCAGATGCAGCCCAGAGCAGGGCTTAGGCTGAGACCCTGCAGCAGGTAACAAGGAGGCAGATGCTGAAGACAGGAGCTCAGCCCTTTCCTATGCAGTATTCCCAGGGTGAGGCAGGCACACACGGCAGGAGCAGCCCAGGAGTGGGGCGAGAGGGTGAGGACAGAAGGCAGGAGTGCCCAGTCACACCACCAGCCCCAGCCAGGCCTGGAGCACCCCTATGTCTGGGAGCTGCTGTTCAGGGTGGGCAGATGTCCACCCCATCAGAGAGGGGACAATCTGGGTGGCCACTCTGTTGCTAGCCTCCCAGGATATGGTGTCGAGACACCAGCCCTCTGCCCACCCCAGGGCAGGGCTGCTCCTCTGAGCTCAGCTGTCCGCCAAGCCCAGCGTCCTGGTGTCCTTGTGCTCTGCCTTTCATGGCTTCTCCTCAGTGTCTCCATCTGTGAAGTGGGTGAACCTGCACTGCTCCGTCACAGGTCTCTGTGGGTTTTCCATGAGCTAACGCTCTGCTGGGCTCACAGGACTGCAGGAACCATTGGTAGCTGTTCAAGGCACCTGGTGCAAGGGAGTCTGGCTCCAGGAAGCCCTGGCCGCCAGCTCAGAGCCAACAAAGCAGCGCCTCAGTGGACAGCAGCACTGTCCCTCACAGCAGGGCACCCTGCAGGTCAGCAGTGTCCCCCTCAGAGGGGTGGGAGCCAGCCCAGCCCTGGGTGGAGCCAGAAGGCCCCTGGCTACGGAAGCGAGGAGGAGGAAGAGCAAGGCTGGCCCCTGCCCAGCCTCCCCTGGGTGACTCTTGGTCCCTGTTTTATGCTGGGAACCAGGGAGGCCCAGGAGAAGCAGCTTTGCTCGCAGGAGTCAGTGCTCCCCAGCATGCAGCACGACCAGAGTGTGACAACTGTGACCCCAGGCAGCCCAAGCCAGAGCCGTGCAGGGAACAGGGCACACCCCCCAGTGGCCCTCTAGTGTGGGCCAGAGCCCAAAGCGCCTCAGTGACAATGTAGCACTTTCAGGCGGGCCAGCCAGCTCACGACAACACCTGCTTAGGCAGGCGCAGTGACCAGCCAGTGCTCAATCCCTGGCTTGTCGTGCCAGCCTTGCCCCCAGGATCACTATGAGTCCGATCTAGTAGTAAGACCCGGAACACTATATAGACCCTTCCCTAAAATACCAAAAACTAAAATAAATAAAATAAAATCGAGAAAAGAGGGCTAGGGATATAGCTCAGTGACACAGCGCCTGTCTGACAAACACAAGTCCTGAGTTCAATTCCATTACCAAACAACAGAAACAAATAATAAAATTAGAGAGAGAGCTAGACGTGTAGCTCAGTGGTCGAGCACTTGTCAGCAAGTGCCAGATGCTGGGTTCCACACCAGCACCACGGAGAACAAGCCAGGAAGAAAGCCCTTTAGAGGCTTGCACTCTCCTGCCCTCCTATTGTCCCAGGTTCCAGCGAGTCTCTGGGCTGCTGGGATGTAGAAGGTTCTAACAGCGTCCGGCAGCTTCGCCTGACTTCTCCCTTCTCAAATCTGGCTTTGCAGAGCTGGTGCTGGGCCTGCCCATTGCCTCAACTCAAAGCTATTTAGAAATACGTGGCTCTGCATGTGAAGCCACCAGGCTGACCAGCAGAGGCTGCCCCTCCATGGAGCTCTCTCGTGTTTTCCCTTCCTGCACAGGTATGCACTCAGGGACCTCAGCAAGTGTGCCCAGGGTTGGGATCCCTGAGCCAGGCTCCACACTGGCAGAATGGGGTGCTTTGTCCCGCTCCACCTGGCATTTCTGGTACCACGGGATCAACCCAACACTTCCACCAACCACAGCTGTGCTATGGGGGCACCTTCCAGCTGACAAGGGAACAGAGGCCCCTGTCGGGGTCCCTTCCTGGTTCTCCTCTGGCCCAAGAAGTCTAAACTTACAATCCTAAAACACGTTATTGGAATTCCACCAACTTAATTCCAATCTACCACTCCCAGCACAACCCACGGTGATAACAAAGACACTAAGACATATTTATACAATTAATGGAGAGCCAAGGGCCCTAGATCCAACCATGAAAGCGGCTTCTGGAACCAAGAGAGAGACCCAGGGCTGCACTCGGGCTTTCTTCATTGGAGAAGGGGGAGTGGTTTGCAAAAGGGAATTTTGGGAAGAAGGTGCACACTGAAGGGAATCGTGGGAAGAAGGTGAGCTGTGAGCTGGGCTAGGTAGGAGGCCTGCATTCACCTCCACCATATTTAGAGATTTACAAAGGAAGTAATTTGCATTATGCTATTGAGATAGCATCTAATATTTTGGAGGTCTGGTGCTTCCGCTCTGATGTGTAATCTTTCAAGCCCCAGGAAGTCATAGCTTCTATCTTGAGGCTCGATCCCAGCTGACACCGTGGAGCAGTGGCTTTTCGTCTTGTTATCAGGGAAACACGTGTGCCATCTTCAAAAATTCCCATCAGCACCTCGGCTAGACCATTACACACTGCTTAAGGCCAATCGAAAGGATAATGAGAAGTCCTAGCCGGCTCTTTTCATTTCAATAGGAGGGAACAGGGTCTGGCTCAGTCAAAATGGAGGCAGTCACTTATCTTTTAAGGAGAGCTGCTCAGCGGTCCTCCACAGGCCCCGAGTGACCAAGGGCCCTGGCTAAGGGCACACAGGTAGGACTGGCAGAGCTGGGACAGTTCATAGCCCAACCCGATATTTTTCCCCCTACTGAAGTTTTGGTCTATTGGTTTTTTTCAGACTAAGGAAATGCTTCTTCATTGGTAACAGGGACTGTAAATATCTTCTCCTGTTTGTTGCTTGACTTTTTTTTCGGAACCAGGGGTCAAACTCAGGACCTCTCACTTGCCAGGCAGGCACTTGTGCCCCTGAGCTATCTCCCCAGCCCCCTGCTGCTTGACTTCCGACTTTAATTTTTTCCCATGTAGTTTTCAGATTTACTTATGTAAGAGAATTTAAGTCCTTTATATCGTTTGAGCTCCGCGTCACAGCTAGAGGAAGGGCTTCCCCATTCTAAGGTCATATACAAAGCTCGCTGGGTTTGCTTTGGACATTTGTAGGTTTCTAGACATGTATTTTACCCACTTAGAACTGACTCTGCTGGGCAAAGATGGGGTCCCCATCTTCACATTTTCCTGGTGGCTGTCAGGTTCTTCAGTGGCATCTATGAAGTACTGTGTCCTTCCTGGCTGGTGACACTGTCATTACATCTCCAGATGATGTGTGACCAGGTTTCAGGCATTGAAAAAGCAAAATAAAACTGTGCTTATGAAGTAGCCTACAAACGGTGACACACACAGGGACAAACCAGCCACCCTAGCACATAGTGACAGGGTGCCGGGCGTGGTGCAGATGAGTGGTCTTTTATGTGTCCACACACACTTGTGCAAGAGTAGTGGTGCACAAACGTGGTAAGACCTTGCGTGACGGATCAGAGATGGCTTCGTGGTAGTTTCTGGAAAGAAACCCCCCACATGAGCAGCTGCCTCCTCGGATAAGAGACCAGGAAGAGCAACCAGGAATATTTAGCACGCGGTGCCCTGAGAGTCCCAGAAAAATCTAAGAAACACGTTTATCCCAGGCCCGGGTGGAGGTGAGTCTGCCCTGGGGCCTCAACTCTTGCATTGCCAGCAGCAACTGAAATTTGAGGTCCCCTGAGCTGGGGACCAGGGGCTCCCTTGTGTCAACCCTGGGACAAACATCAGGAGACAGGTAAGGCAGCCGGGTCCAGGGAACAGACAGACCAGCCAGCAGCCTGGAAATGGGGCAGCACGGCCATGCTGCTGTGCCCCGCACCATCCGAGGGAGGAGGGTGGGGACTTCCTCCACACCACTGCCCTCTGTTCAGAAATGCAGCAAAGAGGGCTGCACAGCACAGGAGACAGGGGACAGGGGACAGTGCAGAGGGAGATGGGACGGGACACCCAGATATTCCCTGTATCTGCATGCATTGGCGTGTCCATGTTGCGAGTGTGGGAGCGCAGCTGCTTCTGCTGGCCTCACCTGGAAACCCTCCAGATGCAGTCCTGTGGCCCCTGTGGTTTGTTCAGCCACGCCCCTGCCCGCAAGGGGAGGGGGAAAGGAGTGCTTTGTAGCCACTGAGACTCTATGGCACTCTGAGCCGCGGCCCTAGCTGGCCCAGCCACACGACGCTTCTCTGTCTTGTCCACAGAGTGACTGCGTGTCCAGCCAGCTGTGTTCCCAGTGACCCAGGCCTGAGACTCTCCCAGCTGAAGGGCAGGAGACCCCACTCCTCAGGGTTCCTTGGCGGCTTCCTGTGACCTCCTGAAGGGCAAGCTGGGAAGCTCATCCTCTACTTCTCGGTGGACGCCGTGTGGCACAGGTCTCCTGATGAGAGAACGTGAAGACCCGGAGATGCTGTGTGGCCCCAGGTGGCCCAGGGGCCTCTCTGAGCTTGCTGTTCAGGGTGGGGGCCTGGCGGGAGACTCCCTTGCTGCTGAAGTGAGGGCTCTCTGCTAAGGGCAGCCTGGGAGGAGCCCCCACTGCCCCTCCCTCAGGGAGCCCAGGTAGCGAGGACCCCGCGCAGCGGGGAGGGCGTCTTAGAGAAGCTTCTCATCCACTGCCAGGGCCTGCTCCTACCTGGTCCTGCCCAGAAATCCTGGTCGAGGCCTGGTTTGTCTCCAAGCCTCTCTCGCTCTGGAGACACTGTGCAGCTCTGCTGACCGCGGGGACGTTGCTCTGGCGTCCCCTAGTGGCCCCCCGCGGGAGCGCGCCGCCTCGCGCCCTGAGCCTGGGCTCTCGGAGTCTGCAGGCGGCGCTTGGGCACCTGTCACGTCCTTCTGGACGCATCGCTCCGATAAGGCTGCCAGGTGCCGTGCTGCGCGGCGCGCTGCCTGGGCACGGCTGCCTCTTCATGCCGCCCTTTGCTCTGAGCCTCCGAGTTCCCAGTTACAAAGTGGAAAAAACAAAACCAGGGAGCGTACAGCCCTCTGCGCGAGGAGGCCGCGCCCCGAGGCGCTCACCCTGGAACGCGAACTACCTGCCTCTTACACAGAAAGTGCGGCTCGCTGCCAGCGCTTACTGAATTTTTCAGCGACCGAAATTTACTATTCGTCGTACATGAAAATATCGCTACCAAAGATCGAATGGTGTCTTCTGCTTTCAAAGATTATCCATGTACTAGACTGATGCGAAAATAACAATTAAAACGAGGTATTTCGAGACAAGCTTTGGGGTTCAGGTTAGGATTGGAATGGGGGAATTGTCTCAGCCAGGGGAGCCACTGGCCAGTATCCCTGGGGCAAACGGGAAATAGGTTTAACTAGACCAGAACACAAAGCTTCCACTGAATGCAATGAAATCTATGCTAATGTCTGTGAACATATTTCATTTTTTTAAAAAAGCCATGAAGATAACAATATACATTATATTAATTATTGTGGCTGTCCTACTAGCCTGTTTTGAAACTGTTTCATTGTTATTTGGTTCTCATTAAAATTTTTTTAAAATTTCATTGATGTTACTGGATCTGTGTATTAGCGATAGACTGTAGTGTACGGTGTGAAGTGTGCAGAACGCGACCTTCCTGTTGCTAAGATACAGTCACTGTAGGAAATCCGCCAGCCGGCAGGAACTTCTCCGCAGCTGGGTCCCAAATGGCTCCCAGGTAGAAGAACGCAAGTGTCCACCGAGGGCAAGATGGACACACTGACAGCGACGCAGCCTGCTGAGAAGATCCAGGCCTGCAGAGAGAAAGCCCAAAGCCAGGCCCGGGCCCAGGAAGGACTCTCACAGCTGTCGTGCTGAGCGGAAGAAGCGAGACACAAACGACTGTGATGGAAATTCCAGTGCAGTTTTGCAGTTTTCCTCTGTGGTGACCAAAGTGAGCACACTGGTTTTCCTTTTTTTTTTTTTTTTTTTTTTTCCTGAGACAGGGTCTCACTATGCAGCCCAGGCTGGCTTTGAGCTCACGTTGAAGCCCAGGCTGGTCTCAAACTCACAGCAATTCTCCTGCCTCAGCCTCCTGAGTGTTGGCATTAAGGTGTGCACCAGCACACGCAGCCAAGGACAGTGAGCAAGACAGGGACGAGGACGTAGTGCTGGCGCCGAGGCCCCGAGAGCCTGGGCTCCCTCCGTGGAATCTCCTGCTGCACAGCAGAGGGTGCACCCAGAGAGCTACAGCCAGACACAATTTTTTGATCCTGTTCTTCAATAAAAAGTAAAACCAAAGTGGCAAAGGGACCAGATAGGAACAGAATGACAAACGGATAAAGGGAGCTGCTCCAGGGGACCAGAGTAGGGGCCACTTGCATACTTTCTTATCTATCTATCTATCTATCTATCTATCTATCTATCTATCTATCTATCTATTTTCGCCTGACTGGGGCTCGAACTCATGACCTTGCACTTGCCAGGCAGGCACTTGTGCCATGGAGCTATCTCCCCAGCCCCACACTTTCATATTTATAAAAGAAGAAAGCATTTTTAGTTAAGATTCTTTACCTGAGGTTCTGTGATAGGGAAAACTCAAGGAACAGGCCGAGCCTTGCTACCTGAGCAAGCTTAAAGCAGAAAAACTCCCAAGTACCCAGCTTTTGGGGAGGTGCCCTGACCCCCCTGAATCGGGCAGCAGAGTGACTTAGACCATGGTGTGGCACCACCTTCACACCGTAAGTCTGGAAAGCATGAACAAATTCTGCCTTGCTGGAGCCCCGTTTCCTAGGATGCATCTTACCCGAGTCTATGCAAATACTGCAGGGGCCAAGATCTGAGCAAGGCTGAGAGCCGAAGAGTTTCTTGGTGCAAGTCTCTCTCAAAGGAGAGAGACACAGCCTCGCCATGCCTGCATGCTTTGCGCAATCCAAAGCGTTGGAGACCCGCGCAGCTCAGGGACCTCTATGCGCCTGTGGACAGGTCTGGGTGGGCACTGCTGGGCTCTGGAGGGCACCTGGCCTTTTGCCCTGCAGAATTGAGGCTCTTATCATGATGTGCAGGTCTCGGGGTCTAGAGGCAGCTGTCCATGCCCCCCAGGGAGGAAATAATGTGCACATAACCCCCAGCCTCCTTTTCCTGTCATGTCTAGCTGTGTGACCCTCACCTCCCTCAGTCACACATTCTCTGACTTCAACTCTGTGATGGAGGGAAAGCCTGGGGCAGGTTGGCTGAGCTCTTCCTAGGGCCAAGAGCAGGTGGGTGCAGCATCAAGCACTGGCCCTGTGGTTCCACACGGCTGGCATGAGCCACAGCTCCCTGCTGCCATGTGGCCCTCTGAAGCCTGTGGTCTGTCCCTGCTGAGCACCAGTCCTGTGACACAGCAAGGACCGGCCCATCTCCAGGGCCTGTGAGGATGGTGTGAGTGCCTTCCAGGCCTGTGTGTGCTTGGCCAGCTACAGGGTCCCAACCTTACAGCTCGGCTGAGCCGCAGAGACCCAGCTCCTGTCTGTCTTCCATAGGCCTCCTGCTCCCGCAGGTACTCGCTGAACTCTCATAGACAGTGCCCATGAGAGCAGAATGCTGGTGAAGTTGGTGCCTCTTCTCTCCTGTGGGGCCCAGAGAGGGCTGGAGAGGACAGAGGAAGAGGCCCGAGTGTGGAGTAGTCACCCAGCCTGGAGAGTGTCCTGGGGGTCCCTTGGGTTCCAAGAACGGAAATGGAGCAGCAGGACAGATGAGAGCTCAGCTCCTTCCTCCCACCCAAGGAGGGGGCAGAGGTGGGAGAGCCTCCCTGGGCTCATGTATAGGCCTCATGATGCCAGAGCCTAGCCTGGCCTTACCCAGAGACCTCAAGGAGTGGCCCCCACTGCCCTGCCACCCCCAGCGGTATGACAGTCCCCCTCCAGGTGACAGACAAAGTGACCTGTTGAAATTACACAGTTCAGGTTCAACTCAGGTGACTCCAGAGCCAGGGCTTCCTCCTGCCTCACAGAAGGTAGGCGTTGGCTCTGCTGGCCACAGACCTTACTCTCTGAGACACTGGGGGGCCCCTGGGCCTCTCTGGGGCCAAAGTCATCCCTTCCCCAGGGCTGCAGGCATTTGGGGCACCCTCTAGGGTACCAAGGACTCAGGACACTGGGCTTGCAGGGCCTGGTGCAGAAAGTGGCCTTGCCCTTGGGCCACCCCTCTGGGTCCAAGGCCTTGGCCAGTTTTCATCTCAGCCAACACCTTTTCTTGCAGTGGCAGGGATTGAACCTTATACAAGCCCTGTACCCCTGGGCTGCACTATAGCCCTCTCTCATCAGTGTTTAAAGCTGTAAAGGAGCTCAGGACTTGGCCTAGGCTGGCCTGGGTAGTCTGTGGCTGGCGGTGGCTGGGGTGGGCATATGGCCGTCACACATCAGACACCCAGTGCACAGGTCTCCTCCCCTCTAGGGCCATCTTGGGTCACTCATTTCAGGTCCTCCCAGCAGCCACCTTTTCAGAGCCCGCTCCTCTGAGCTTCCTCCTATCTTTCCTCGCTTCTTCCTTTCGGTCCCTTCTGGGCTGCTCATTCCCAGCTCTGGATTCTGTGCCCAGCTGTGTGCGAGATGTTCGGCTTCTGGCTGAGCTTGGGGCCCAAGGGGGGGCCACAGCCCCAGGTCAGTGCAGAGCTGTCCTGCAGAAACGCCGGCCACGGAGGGTGTCGCACCATGTGGCCTCCCGCCGCTTCTGGCTTCCAGCTCTGTGTGTTCGTGAGTTCACATGTGTGTGTGCGTGTGTGTGTGTGCTCGAATGTGCGAGCCCATGTGCACGGGTGGGGAGCCCAGGCCTGACCTGGGGGGACCTCCATTCTCATCTGCCGGGCAGCTGTGTGGTCAGGGTGTGCGCTACCCATGGGTCCCACATGCGCACAGAGCAGCGGCAGGGGCCAGGGTGACAGAGCAGTGACTCAGCTCCTGCTCAGGAGCATAAGGAACCAGCAATTCCAAGTTCCAGTCAGAAAAACTCAGAATCTACTCTATTTTCAGGAAAAACTTTTGAAGTTCCACCTGGGGCCTACACAGTGTTGGTGAGACTCCCACCCGCAGGCCCCTGTGCACTGTGTATGCGTAGGTGCAGGGCACACGCGTGTGCACACATGGGCGTGGGTGGATGTCGGGGCTCTGAGGCTTCGCCAGGCCCTGCTGTTTGCAGGGATGTGGATTTCGGGCCCATAAGCTCTGGGTTCTAGTTTTTCTGAGAGAAGGCATCTTTTGTGTCTCGGCTACCATCTCTTACTAACAAGCATGAAAGGTAAGAATGAAAGTATTTAGAAAGAAACTAGAATTCCTCATGCTCCCTGTGGGCTCCTGAGCTCTCCATGGCCCAGGCTGGAGAGCACCTTCTTGTGGCTTCCGACTTACTCGCCTTGATCCAAACACAGACACCAAGGAGCTCAGCTGTGTGTGCAAAGGAACAACAGACGGCAGAGGGACCCCGCCCCTCACCATGCCACGCCGGAGTCCCATGCGCCTTCCAGACCCCTGGGACGGGCAGCCAATGCTACGACGGCCTCCCTGCTGCCTGCACAGGATGAGTGAAGCTGAGCGAGGAAGAGGCGATCGGCCCAGGCGCGCGCGCGTGCGCGCGCGCACACACACACACACACACACACAGCTCCACCGGGTGAGGAGCGCCCCTCTCCTGGCGCCTGCCTCTGCACTGTACTCTGGGGCACCCCAGCCTCACCCACGCCTTTTTTTGCAGGACTTGTGACCCCCGGCATCTGTCCAAATTCCCAGTCCCCCTAATCTATAGCACCTTCTGTGTGCGTGGTAGAATTTCCTGAACTTCTTGCTGGTCTCTATCGATAGCACTTCGAGTGCAGGTCGGAATCTGTCAGCCCCACCCTTTCTCTTGGCAGTGTCCTCTTCGTTCACATTTGAGCGACATTTCTGCCAGGGGACGTTTCCTCGAGGAGCTCCGAGTCCACCACCTCACGCTGGACACAAGCACCACGCTGATGCCTTGGCAGACTCCCCAGGACTCCCCGGCTCTGAGGACGCCTCAGTCCCTGCCAACTCAGTCTGCAGCAGGCTGGGTGGCTCGAGTTAGCCAGTCGTGCTCAGAGCCTGGATCACCCGAAGCCTGAGCAATCTTTGTCCATTTCATCAGGTGAGCGGATACATTGCCTCTGTGGCCTCAGCCATCTGACCTGGGTTATCTGTCACTCATAACCCAGACCCCTCCCCACTATGTCAGACTTACTCTGCCCAGAAGCCAAAGTAGGGCCTTCTGTAAGCCTGGGAGGCTCTGCAGGGAGCTTCTTCGATGGTGGACCCAGCCTCTGCACCTCCTACGCATCCTACTTTTCGGGGTACCCTGGAGCCAGCCCCTTCATGCCCCCTGTCCTGAGCTTGAGCCATTAGGCTGGGCTTCACCATAGTAGTTGGGAAGCCTGTGAACTTGAACGTGCTCCGCAGCGGAAACATCTGGGCCCTTCGCTGGCGCCTGGGTGCGCCCTGCTTGGAAGGCCGTAAGTCACAACACGCTGAGGGGTTTATTGCACTTATGAATTATGGATATGGCCCGGGCTTTGCACTCTTCATTATTTTTTTCCTGCTGCAATTAAGCCACAAATCATGCTTGAGAAATGAGAGGGTGACTGAATTAGTCAGGATTCATTCGTAATAGGCTGACCCTGGAAAAGCCATCCCAGAGGGGTCAGATGTGTGCTGTCTCACAAGCTCAGGCTGGGAGAGAAAAGGATCTCAGCTTCCAGGCTAGTGGGCTGTGCGCATGCGAGAGGCGCATGCGTGAATGCATGCCCACGCGCTTAGCACTTTTGGAATCCGTGTCCAGGAGCCCAGGGAAAACTGTGAAGATGGTGTGAGCCCCAAGGCTGGGTCCACTGCCTTTGCTTGATCATCAGCTGCCAGCTTTCAAGTGATTGATTGGAAGAAAGGAGAGCTGAGGTGTGACCAGGATCATAACCCGCAGGAACATGTGGGTCTCACACGGCTGTCCCTTGTCTTGGACTTTGCTTTCTGAAGTGTCAGAAACCCATGGCCAACTGCAGTCCAAAGATATCACGTGGAAACTTCTAGGAATAAAAAAGAGAGCAAGTACCCCACACACACACACACATATCCCTTATCATTTTCCCTTGCTATATTGCTTTATTGTCCGATTAGTTACTGCTATTGATTTTTATGGTGCCCAATTAATAAAATAAACTTTATCACAACTATGCCATATAGGAAAAAATATAATGGATACAGGGCTAGTTCCTATCTGAGGTTTCAGGTATTCACTGGGATTTTTAGAATGTGTCCCCTTAGCAAAAGTACTTTTGGAAGCTCTCTTCTAATTGAAATACAACACACACACACACACACACACACACACACACACACACATGCAAGTGCACACAGCCTGAGACTTTCCCGCCTGTACACCTGGCACCCAGGTTAGTGTGAGCTCTGGGGGCTTTACAGACAAAGGAGACAGGTTTAAAGGTCCGGAGGGGCTCCATCTGACCAGAGAAAAGGATACTCAATATCACAATAACTTTAACTGGAATGAACTCAGGTGCTGGTCTGGAGCTCTAGGGCAGGGCATTTCCAGTCATTCCAGGGAAGGACTGGAAAAGTCACTTAGTGGCTGGTGACGTAGCTTCCTGACCACATCTGCAATCCACCCTGTCCTGCATTGATTCCCTTCTTCTCCGTTCTGTTGAGTCCTTGGTGATGCTCAACTTGGGTGCTGCAGTGTCTGAGGTGACCTTGCTGCTCCCAGCTGTGCCCTGACACCTGCCCCTCCTCTGTCCACTGTCACAGAGATCTGCATAAGACACACATCTGGCCATTTCCCCTTCGTACCTCCCCACCTGGAGCCCTCCAAGGGTCCCTGACTTCCCTCAGGGCTGTTCAGGGAGGCAGTACCTGGAAAGAGGCACTGGCTCTAAAGCCAGCTAGCCAGGGTGTGAGCTTAGCTCTAACACTGCCTGTGTGTCACCCAGAAGTGTCCCAACCTCTATGTGCTTCATTCATAACAGTGAGGATAAAAATAACAAAGAGGAAGAAGCCCTGTCTCATGGGACTCTGTCAACTATGAAACAAAGCCAATTGGTGAAATTACTTAAACAGTGTGTGCCAGTTCATTATTGCTGCAGTAAGAAAAGCAACCTGAGGCTCAGCAGGGTGAGACACTGCTGGTTACTCTACCATCGTCCTTCACATTCAAGGCCCGACCGGCTCTGCTGGGCGGTTCTCACAGCTGCAGTGGTGGTTGCCCATGTGGTCATAGTCACAGGGTGCGGGGGTGAGGGGTGGGGGCTAGGATCACCGCAGGCTTCCTCACCTGCTTTCAGGGGAGGCCTGCCTGGTGGAAACCACCACGCCTGCCCTGGCTTCCCTACCGCCTGGAAACTGTGCCCTGAAATTGAGAAGCTGTGTCAGTTCATAGGGCCTCGCGTTGGGGATCATAAAGCATCCCTTTGGAGCCGGTAACAGCTGAGAGAGCAGACTTTGCCTCTTAGTGGACAGACTGTCAAGGTCACACTGGAAGAAAAGAGCATGTTTTGTGATTATTGGAAAATACAACCTGTCACACAGTGCCAGCAAACAGCGGGTCCTCAGTACCCATGCAATCACTTGTCACTCGTTGGGGCAGACAGTCTGCACTTGCAAGCTCAGCATTATGCAAGACAGCGACAGAGCAGCTGTGGTGGGGGTGACACAGAAGTCCCTATCTCAGCCCTGTGGAAGGCCCACACGGTTAAAGGCAACACTGGCTTCTTGGGCCAGGGCAGACTCCTGGTGTTGCATCTATGTTCCACACTTTGTCTGTTCTGTATCTCTCTTTTTAGGTCTTGAGAGCCCCCATTATATATTCATAATTCCAGGCTAAAAGCTGCAGAAGTTGCTTGAATGAAAAATGAAGGAAATTTTAAAGGATGTTAGCGGCTGTCAGCATCTTGAGGAGCCAGGAGTGCCAGCTGGGAAGCTCAGGGGCAGGTCCAGTGGTCACATTCTGCCCCAACAGAGGTGCCAGTACCATTACCACCACACAGACAGGCAGCTGGTGCTGGCAAAGCTGGGCATGGTGCATTTGCACGGTGAGCCTGCCAGTCTTCTGTGCCACTGTACCACAGCCCTGTCTGATTGGCAGATTCAAGGACACAAGGTGGTGTCCTAGCTGCAAAGGAGGCTGAGAAAGCAAATGCTGGTGCTACTATGCAGAGGGTGGGATTGCTCAGAGGGACATTCTGAAACATGGGAGGAACTTGCAGGGCTCCAGAGTTAGGAGCACCACACGTGTGACCCATAAGCACCCAGAATGCCTTCCATTTCTGTGGGATTTCTCACAGCTCCTACTGCCCTAGTTCCCTTATGTTCCTGCCTCCTGCCCTTGTCCCCTTGTCATCTCTGGCTCCTCTGTCTTCTTCATAGCTCTTCTTGTCCACACAGCTCCTGCCTTGTCTTGTCCAATGGCTCCTGTTTATTCTTTTCTCTTCTGTTGAAACAGCATCGCATTATGTAGCCCAGACTGGCCTTGAGCTCTTGGTGGTCCTCCTGCCCCTCACATCCTGAGTGCTGGGATTACAAGCATGCACCACCACACCTAGCTTGTTTCTTCTTAGTTCTGTCCTTATCCTGGCTTGGGCTGCAGGACAGGCCATTTCCCCATCTGAAACCCACCATGTGCAGTAGGGAGGTGGCACATAGTAGGTGCTCTGGGCAGGCACTGTGGGAAGGGATGACTGATTGGATCCATGACTCAGCTGGAGATCCAAGGCTCGTCAGTGAGTAAGTCCACATGGTAATGCTGACTTTCTTTCAGTTCCCTAAATAAACAGCATTCAAAGAGGCCTTTCCACCAGAATAATGCTTGGGGCTAGAACCAAAGGGAAATTACCCAACAGGAAACGGGGCTGGCACGCCGCTCAGTCACGGCCTCTCTTGGAAGGGCGACCCCACTTTTCTGGAGAAACACATTTTCCCACCAGAATCAGCAAGGTGGTGGCGGGCAGGCGAGGCACATCTGTTTTCCTGGGCTTCTGCGCTCCTCTGAGGGGCGGCCCTGAGTTGGCAGGCACAGCCGGCCAGGGCGTCTGGCACTCTGGGTAATTAAAGTGAGGCCCTGGCTGTTTCCACAATGAGCCCTGAGCACTTTCAGCGGGGCTCGTGCCATTTCTCTAATCCACATTGTCTTCACGTTTAATAGCAAATGACAGTGTTTACATAAACACAAGAAGGAAAAGGAGGCGCCCAGGAATCCGCCCACCCCAGCTGTCCCTGTCTTCCTGTGCCTTTGCTGTCCTCTGCTGTCTAGCTGGGCCAGAACTGGGGTGGCCGAGGCTCAGGCTCACAGCCCAGAGACCATGACACCCACAGCTAGGGGTCAAGGCCAGAGAACAGTGGCTGGCTTTAGAGGGGAGAACAAGCGATGTGTGTGTGTGTGGGTGCGCATATGTGTATGTGTGCGTGTGTGTCTGCATGTGTGTGTGCAAGCTCATGTATATGCACATGTGTAGATATCATCACATGGCCTGGGCCCCAGTGTGTGCAGGGCTGCTCTTTGTTGGTCACCCGCAGCACCTACAGGGTGTCAGCCCCAGTGACCTCCCTGGTTGGGTCTTCTCCCCACACCTTCCTTCCCATCCCTCCCCCGGCCTCACCAATGGTTTCCCCGTGACACTCCTTTCTCTGAGGCTCCACGCACCTCACACTCACTCTTCCGTCCGCAGGTGCCCTCACCTGCTCGCTGGGTGTGAGTGCCCTGAGGCAGGGGCACCGGGCTGCTCTGCTCTCTGCGGTGTGGCCAGCTCCTGGCCAGGCCTGAAGTGCAGCAGGGATTGGTGAGAGCAGGGGCCGAGGCTAAGACACCCCTGCTCCTCAGTTTCTGGTCTCATGTCACCAGCCTCAGTGGCCCAAATCCAACCTGGCCCACATGGTGGAGGTTCTGGGAGACCAGCGCCTCGCCCTGCATTGTGAACGTCTCTTTCTAGACCTGATCCCACCACATCTGTGAACACTGTGATTTCACATTTTCTCCCTATTTCTTCTTAAGGCCAAATTACAGTCAGACTTTCCAGAGTCGACGTTTTATTTTTCTACTCGCTTATTTGTGTTGCTTCCTCAGGTACTGTGCTCACAGGAAGCCTTCTGTTTTTCTCTCAAGTGACTGAAATACACATCACCAGGCCTGAACTGCCTCTGCCTTCCGGGCCGCTCCGTGCAGCTGCCAACTGCCACATCTCCTCCCACGCTCTCGCTTTGGGTTGGATTCCAGAGGGAGAGCTGAGGCCCCTGCCTTTTCCTCTGTGTCCTGGACAGGGCCCTCCTTGGAGAGAGCTCCACAGAGCCCCAAGGCTCAGAGCTGGAGGCAGCCCTGTCACACACCAACCCCCAGGTCACTGAGGGTGAAATTAGAGACCTAAAGGCAAAAGCAAGAAAACAATGTAAAAGTCTACAAGAAACTATGAGAGACTATGTATCGGATCACATCTTTAATCACCTCTCCTTCCCCCAAATTCTCTGCACCCCACTTCACCCCTGTCATCTAGACAGTGATGATCTCAAGATCCTTGCCTGGTTCTGTGCATTCCGGTGGAAGGATTGCATGCATTTGAAAAAATTAACTATGGAAGCGGATCACACACAGTGTCTCCCTTGCACCATCTCCACCCAGAAGCCTGTGGGTTTGCCAAGCAGGATGAGACTTCCTTTCCTTGTACAGCTGAAGGCATTTTAATAGTGAGCTTAGGGAAGACCGAGGAGCTTTAAAAACAGGTATTGCCTGTGGGAAGCCTCACAGAAGCAGAGAAGTGCATGGAACTTGCTTTATGAGAAAAACGCTACAGGCATCATTAAATTGCTATCATGTGAAATTTACTTCTTTTCTAAAAATCCAACTTCTGGCTTTGCCCAATGCAGTTTGACGAATTTATTTAGAAGCAATAACCATAGCTGCTGAGCTGTTGCAACCTGGTGGCCAAAGTGTTCTGATTACGTCTATGCCTTACAGTATCCCCATATTTATATTAAACATGCACAAAGGGAAAGGGAAAAGCTGCCAGCACCTGATTTCTGCTCCCTGTTCCGTGATTGCCAAGCAAGCATGTACTGTGCGGGCCCCTTTGAGCCCCATGGATAAGGTATCTGTTATGCAGAACTACCAACAGGAAGAAGAGAAAATTTCACTTTGGAAAATAAAATGTTCCCTGCACAGTGGGTTTTAAACATGTTCTCCTTGAAGGAAGGCGGGGTGCAAGCTGCGTGCATTCTGCGTGGTCGTTAGAGATTGGCATGGGTAGTGGACAGGCGGGAGACCTCAAAAGACCAATGAGGTAAAGTCTTGCTGGCTTCCTGCATTCTGAAGTGCAGATCTGTCCTGAGGTCCTGAGCAACTTCTAGCACCAGACACGCGAAGGGAAGTTAGTGCCTTTGAAGCTCAGAGGATTTAGGACAACCTCAGAGTTTGATGTAGAGGTCTAGGTTTTTTCACATGTCCAATAGAGGGCGCATTGTCAGGTGCAGCTTTCTCCCTGCCCTCCTCCCTCTCTCCTTCTCCTCCTCTCCCTCCCTTTGTCCTAGAGATCAAAACTCAGGGCCACCTGTGTGCCAGATGTGGTGCTCTATCCCAGAGCCACATCCCTAGCCACAAGAGCAGCTTTTACATCCTGCTGCTTCCAGGGCACTTACCTAGGGGGGTTTACCTGGGATCGATCTGTAGGCAGCTTTGTACCCCGTCTTGGTGCACAGCCCTCCTGACTTACCTGCTGTTATGTTTCTTATCTAAAACACCCCCTGACATTTCATGTGTTCAGAAGTTGGGCTTTTGGAAGGTGACTGGATCCTGGGGTGCAGTCCTCAATGGATTCATACACAGACGGGGTCATTCATGGCTGGATGAGCCGTTAGTGGGCCTGGTTGGAGGCAGGTTACTGGGACATGGTTTGGAAGGATACCGTGTCCCTGGCTCCTCCTTCCTCTCTCTAACTCCCTGCTTTGCTTCTCTGGGCCCTTCTACTAAGCCAGTTTTGCCTTAGAGCCAGTTCGCCGTGCACTGAACCCTGTAAGGTCATGAGCCAACAGAAACCTTTCCTCCTTTCAGCTGTAGGCCTCAGATCCTGTGTCCCAGCCATGGGAAAGTATCTAATGTACATGGCTTCTGCTTCCACAGCAGCTCAGCGAGCAGGCACGGGGGGCCTGGGCTGCACAGGGTGGTCACACTCGCACAGTGCTGCATGGACATCAAAGCATGTAATACTTGCTTTATTGGCTTCTTAGAACATATTCTTATATATTCTTTTTTTATTGTGTTTGTTTGAGACAGGGTCTCACTATGTATGTAGCTCAGGCTGGCTTTGACTTCACTGTGTAGTCCAGGCTGGCCTCAAACCTGCAGTGCTCTTCCTGCCTCAGCCTTCCAAGTGTTGAGATTACAGATGTGCACCAGCGTGCCCAGTCTGTATGTTCCTATATATTCTTACGGGTAACTGAAACAGACAATGAGAGAATATCTTTGGCGAATATTGGAAGATTGCTTCCCACACCGTTGTACCAACGTACAGGTACAGCAGAAGTTCCCGAAGGTGCCTTTGCCATCCTTTCAACCATTCAGTACAGTGAATTACCAAAAAAAAAAAAAAAATGTTTAGAGACTGAAAACAGCACATCTAGGACAGAACTTAAAATCTGCATAAATGTTTGCTTGTCTATATGCCTTTAAAAAATGAACTTGTTATGCAAAATAAAAAGAAAAACATAATGGAAATGACTATACTTTTGGGTCTTGGTCTATTTCTTAAGAATTTGTACAATATGCATATACACACAAATGTATAAGATATATACATACCTAATGCATATAGACAGAATTTATGATCATATGTATATTATGTGTATGTACAGTCCAGTCAATACAAGCAATACAGCATACATTCGAGTACTACATAGACACATAGCTCTCTAAATCTTAGGGTCCTTTTTTTAACCAACTGTGGATCAAAACTATTCTAAAAAATTGCATCTGCATTGAGTATATGTAGGTTCTTTTCCTTTCATTAATACCTAAGCAATACAACTGTTTCCATAGCATTGTATTAGGTGCTACAATCTATTGATGATATTAAAAATATACAGAAGGATGTGCACAGTTTATGTATAAATATTATGCAATTTTTAATGAAGGACTTGAGTGTCTTTGGGTTTTTGTTTTCACATGGGTCTGAGGGCAAACCCCGGCAAGTAGAGGTGATAGCTGTGTATATGTATTTTCTTTTATGAGTTTTAAGGTTAGGATCATGATGAAGAATAATATTTATATATATTTATAAATACACTTGTGTTATTTATTTATCTATTTATTTAGTCTTTTTGGGACAGGATCTCACTATGTAGCTCAGGCTGGCCTTGAGCTCGCGTTCGCAGCTCATGCATGTGTGCATGTGCACTGACTGTGTATTGATGATGAGTAAACAGTCTTTACGACCCAAGCCATCCAGGAGTGGCTGAGAGCTGAACACCATTGCCACAAAGGGACCAAACAGAGTCACGCACTCCGACTGGGTGCGACCTAATTGGCCTTTGTTCTCCTTTTAGTCTCTAGTGAGGCTGGTCTTTGGGCCCTGCCTCCCAGATGTGGGCAGGGATTTGTTATTATTTCTCCCAGGTGAGAGTTCCTGAAAGGTCAGCTGTTCATTAGTTCTCTCAGGCCAAAGAGAGGGAGAGGCCTTGTGTTGTTCTCTCCCAGACCAGAGTCTGTGGGAGTTTGGTCGTTGGCACTCAGTGAATGCCTCTGCATTTGTTTTGATTTAAACCAGTCTAGAGTCTAAATTGGCAAAGGGAAGGGAGTGGACCAAACTTCTTCCTGGGACATTGCTGTCTGTTTGTCTATCTGATTGCTTGCTTTGTGTTTCCCCCTTGCGCCCGCATTCCCTGATGTGCTCTCTGCCACCTGGGCTATGGGAGTTGTAATTGTCCTGCCCCTGCCCCTCCTGCCGCTTGGGACTGTCCATTTGGAAACCCTGAAAACACTCCCTGCTCCATTGCTTCTCTCTGTTATAGTGATTGCCACTGTGTCAACTGTATTAGCCTTGGACTTTCACTTTGTGTGCATTGAAGGGAAGTATCTGGGGACCTTTGCTACCGGGGCTGCCAAAAGCAAACCGACCACACTGAGCCGCATGATTAGGAACTTTGATAAATTTAAAGGTGAATAAGCAAAGTCTTACCGTGCTGTGCAAATGAGAATGGTCCTCCTTCGGAGTAGACTGACCGCTGAGGGAACAGTTGATCCTCAGATTTATCCTCACACAGCAAAGTATGGGAGGTAGTGCTGGGGAAGCCGGGGCACCCAGACCAGTTCCTGTGTATTCACTCCTGGCCCTATGTGTTTTGAATGCTGCCTCGATGGCTTAGGATGTGTGCATGTGCACTGACCATGATTATGAAAGAACAGTCTTTAGGACCCAAGCTCCCTCTTCTGCCATCAGCCCCGGATGAGGACTTCTCACCCCAAGCGCTGTGGCACCACCACCCTACCTGGTTTCCAGAGCCACGATTCCCAAGGAGGGGCCTCCCCAACATAAGCATGATGAAGAAGGGTCCACCTCAGGCCCCCCACCAGGCTATCCCACCGTCGTCAGCAGCCTTCTTTTGTGTCTATGGGGGATGGAGGGGAGGAGGGACTATTCTCCTGTGGTCCGATTTCAGTCTTCCCCTTTGACAGACAGCAGTGGTAGAACAAGGGGGGAACTTCTGACCTACCTTGGTGTATGTCCTTTTTGCTGCTAATGACTTGTATAACAGGAAAAATCAGAATCCCGTATTCTTAGAACAGCCCCAAACCTTAATTATATGACTGGAATTGTGTTTGGAACACACTGCTCCACCTAGGACAACAGCCAACAGATCCCTATGGCCCTGTTTACTTCAGGGTAAACAAGAAAGAAACAGGATTCAGAGTGTAGTGGAAGAACTGGGGACACTGCAGGAGACGAGGCAGCAGTAGGCTGGATTTTACCCAGGGAGGAGCCTAACTGGAATTAGAATACAGAGGATAGAATGAAAGCTTTAAGAGATCACCATATAGCCCCAAGGAAAGAGTTCCTGACCACCACCAGGCATCCCACTAAGTTACACAAGGTGTGGCCGGAGTGTGTCAAGTGAGAGCCCCACAGCCCTTCCTGAGCCCTCATGCAGGCATACCGAATGTACACTCCATTCAACGCTGAGGTGCCTGAGTGTGCTTGTACCCTCAGTGTGGCCTTTATGACTCTGTCAGTCCCTGGTACACTCCACAAGCTACAGAAATTAGAAGGGGGTTCAGGGAGGAGCACCTCAGAGCTGACAAAGAGAGCTCAGAGGATGTTTCATACCAGAGAAGGTGCAGAATGGAAATATAGACAAGGGCAGAGAAAAGTGTTGTCAGCCACATGTGAGAAGAAGTACAGCCTAGATCTGGGAGCAAGGGAGAGAAGAACAGATCTGGGAGCAAGGGAGAGAAGAACAGATCTGCAGCTGGGGGCTCACTGTACCCCTTAGATTCCAACCAGTATGTTTAGTGTAAGGAAAAGAGTTCTTTTAAGAGAGGGTGTCCAAAGTCGATTAACAAGGAAAAAAGAGAGAAAAGGATGTGTTCGTGGTGGATGAGTCAGATTGATGGGGTGTGGGCCCCTGTTTCTTGGCCCCAGAGAACCCATGTTGACAGCAAAGACTGAAAACCCATAAATTTCTTAATTGACACAGGGGCAGGTTTATCTGTACTAACTCAACGCATTGCCCCCTCCTGGGCCAGTCCACACAGGTTCAGGGTGCGACCGGCCAGAGCTCTTCATATGCTTTCTGCGAGCTGGGACAGGATCAGCTGAGAAAGCCGCTCACTCCTGCTGATGCCAGGCTGTCCCTTCCCCCTGCTGGACCGAGGCCTCCTGCGAACACTGCATGCTCAAATTTCTTTTTCTCCAGAGGACACAACTTTTGCCACTGTGTGGGTATCGGCCACCCTCTGGGATCCTGTGTCTTAACTGTGTCTTTTCCTCTTCAAGAAAAATACCGCCTGATAGATGCCACTGGGGAGGAGCAACTGAGGTGCCACAGGCTCTACCCACATGGATTCAGGTTTGGGAGGAGGACGCCCCACCCAGCTGAGCCAGCCATGTTCCTTCTGTGGCAGTGGACTTGGTTGGGCGTGCTAAACTGGTCCACTTGAGACAATACCTTATAACTGTGGAGGCCTGAAAAGGCATAAAGCCCCACATCCAAGACCCCTCTAGGCAGGGATATTGGGAGGAGGTCAATCCCCCAGAACACTCCTTTCCTTCTGGTTTGACAGCTGAGTCACATAGGATTTGAGAGCTGTAACTGTGCTCACCTTGACCCCACGCCCCTCTGTGCCCAACACTCCCCACCTCCAGCCGGGTATGGTATACTGCCTCAGATTTGAACAACGTATTCCCTTGTGTTTCCTTGTCAGTTGCTTCCCAGGAATTTTTCGCCTTCTAACGGGAGGATCCAGAGGGGTAGGTAGATGCCAGCTGACGTGGATGTGGCTTCCACAAGGATTCAAGAACTCGCCTACTACTTTTGAGAAGCTTTGTCAAAGGATCTGGTTTCTTTCGGTGAAAACAATCCTAGTGTTTCTCTCTTGCAGTATGTAGATGATCTGTTGCTGGCCCCTGAGGCCCAGGAGTTATATGAAGAAGGGGCAAAGATGCTGTTGGGACTGTTACAGGATAAGGGATATTGGGTCTCTAAGAGACAAGCTCAAATATGTGTTCAAACTGAAATTCTCACCCTAATGGGAGGGACTTGTTTCCTCTTGAGCTCCCAGACCTAAATCATTCAAGGGCTAAAGAAGCCAAAAACCCAAAAAGAATTACAGGAATTTTGGGGGACAGTAGGGGTACTGCCATTTGTGAGTAATAAGGCTTGCTACTATTGCTAAACCCTTATATGAAGGGGAGGTAATAACTTTCCCTTAGACTAAAACTCTGAACAGAAAAAAAGAGTTTGAAGACTTAATGAAAGAGCTGCTGAGGCCCCCTTCCTGCTCTGCCGGTCATCACTGAGCCCTCTCAGCTGTTTGTTCTTGAGGAAGAAGGAGTAGTAAGGGGAGTTTTGACTCAGACGCTGGGGCGATGGAAGTGCTCCATGGCCTAGCTGTGCAAAAGGCTGGACTTCGTGGTGACTGAATGGCTGTCTTGCTTGTAGGCCACTGCGGCAGCCACTGTTTTGGTAAAAGAGATTGATAAATTAACCCTGGGGCAGACGTTGAGCACGCTGGTGCCGGTGCAGTGGAGATCCTGCTGTGGGGCCTGGTAGAAGGCAGCCCTCTGGCAGTGGGCTGGCCCGGCCCCAGGCAGCTCTGCTCGAGGACTCACGTCTACCTCTTAAGACTGCATGGTCAGTCCATTGGCGCTGCTTCTTTTCTGCCTGTGTGGCTGGAGCTCTTGAAACATGATTGTGTGGACACTATTGTGCCTATGGGTTCTGCAAGACCTGACCTGCAGGACGCGCCCCTCCTAGAGCCTGATCTCCTCCTGTTCTTGGATAGGAGCCGTGTGGCAACAGACGGGGTACAGAGGGCAGGAGTGGCAGCCATGACAGCAGCATAGACAGCATGGTCAGGAGTACTGCCTCCCGGAACATCAGCCCCACAGGCAGAACTTATTTCCGATCTGTAAAGTTCCGTTGCTAGCCTTGTCAATAAAACTGTTATCTCTGAATCTTTGGCCCAGTTATGGGCAACTTCTGTTGGCTTGTTATTCAACTTCACCTTCATTTAATTTGGAATAAACTAACATCCTTTCTCAATGTGTCTTCCCATTCAGTAATGTATTCCCACAGCTTCTTAAATCTTCTTTTATACCTTTCCTAAAGTTTTACATTTTTCTTCTTATGAATTCTTCCATCATCTTTCTAGAGTCATTTGTACAGATTTTGATTTTATTCTTATTAAAGTAGAAATCTCTTTCCCCCTATTCTTATCTGTTATGGTTTGTATGTTTAAAAAAACAAACTATGGACTTTGGCATACATAGCATGTATGTGACCATATTACTAAACTGTCATTAAGTGTCTTGATAGCCTTTCAGATTTCTCCTGGGTTGTCTGGAGCTATCCTGCCATCCAAATGTGGCATGATAGCTCCTCCCCCAGGAATGTCCCCTCTTATCTCCACTTAATGTGCAATTGTATCAAATGAGAGTTCAAGGACCATGTGACCTAGTATTTACAGTTCTTGTTATTGTTTTCTGGTCCGAATTTAAGGATTCTGCCCTTAGGAAATGCAAGATTCATTTTGATGCTCTCTGTTATCTAATCTTCTACAATTGTTTTTAGAAATGTGAATTGAAAACTCGCATGAAATTTCATCAACCACTCTGGTAGCATTCATCAAGATTGTTGATACAGATGCACTGTACTGCATGAAAAGTAGAGGAATCTGACCATGCTGTCCTGCTTAGAGACCCCCTCCACACCCGTCCCTCCCACCTCAGCTGCATCCGGGATTCGGAACACCCTCAGCACTGTCGTGAGCAGGAGCTGCTGCTCCCTGCATGTCCACCAGTCTTGTTCTGGGGCAACCAT